>JAJJMB010007708.1:28637113-28692498 GCA_023531105.1 Papaver atlanticum | reverse complement strand
TAGGCTCAAAATGGTTTACAAAGATGAAATAAAGAGAAAATGGTGTAGAACAGGATTTTGCGACGCACAAAAATCGTCACAAAATGAACGATAAAAGATAAGTCCTATAAACACTGTTCCACAGTCGCTGGAAAGGAGTTGGGAACTGTCGCAATTAAGCGACAGTTTGCAACGACTTTCCTTTACAGGCTTTTGTTCTTCGTGTTCTTGAGTTGCAGCAACAGAAAACTTTTCCTGCAACTCGTGATTTCTTCGCTCTGTAGCCTCCAAAACTTCCCCAAACTCTCGACTCCCTTCCTTGTACCTCTAGAAATCTATTTATACTCCTAAGTCTCATTTAATCACGCCATATCTCCCAAATAATCTTCATTTATCACTATTATTCTCTACGGCCAAAATTCCCTTTTTTATCAATTCCTCGTGCATGCAGCTGTATTTCTTTCCTTCTATACCTTCTTCACGCTCCAGAATATCGATTAAGTCTTCCAAGCACGTGCAGTACACGTTTAAATTCCTCACAACTCGTGCAAGCTCATGTTTTTCCTCTAACTCCCTGTTTGGATTAAACCGAGTTATCCAGCCAAATTTGATCGATAAAATCACCCATACTAGCTTCCTTAATCCATAACAAGTCCAACCCATGAATTTCAGCGACTGAATCGCTCTAAAACTCCTCAAAGATTCGATCCAAATTCTGCCAGTGAAGAAATATTTTTCCCGCCAAAACCATAATTCAAATTTTGTGAAGAAGGTCACCCCTTATCCAGTGGTCGCCCCTTATCCGTTGCTGGAGTCCGAATAACACATGTCCCTTGGGGTGCCTTTAGTAATTTTTCTGGGATGTTTTCAACACTTTTTTCGGGATTCCTCCGGTGCATTTATGGGGTGCCTTTAGTACTTTATCCTGGGTGTGTAAAACACCACTTTTCGAGCCAATTTTGCCGCAAGAGCTTATTCCCTAGAAAAGACTTAAAACAACTTTATTAGAAATAAAATGAGTCCTAGATAATGTAGTTATGGGTGAAAATGCGTCACACTTACGTGCTTATCACCTACTACCAATGAACTTCGGACTGGACTATAGTTGAACCCTAATCAATCTCACACTGATTCAAGGTACAGTTGCGTTCCTTACGTCTCTGATCCCACAAGGATACTACGCACTTGATTCCCTTAGCTGATCACACCCACAACTAAGAGTTGCTACGTCCCAAAGTCGAAGACTTGATAAACAAATCTGTCTCGCACAGAAATGTCTATAGAATGAATAAATGTTTCTCCCACTGAAATACCCAAGAGTTTTTGTTCCGTCTTTTGATAAATCAAGGTGAACAGGAACCAATTGATAAACCGGACTTATATTCCTGAAGAACAGCCAAGTATTATCAATCACCTCACAATAATCTAAATCGTATGATGGGAAAACTATATATTGTGGAATCACAAACGATGAGACGAAGGTGTTTGTGATTACTTTTTATCTTGCCTATCGGAGATTATATCTCGAGCAAATCTTAGAGAAGATAGTACTCAAACGATAGAATCGGGAAAGATCAGAACACGCAACTACAAAGAAAATAGTTGGGTCTGGCTTCACAATTCCAACGAAGTCTTTTAAGTCGTTAACCTACAGGGTCTCGATAGAAACCTAAGGTTAAAGGAGAATCGACTCTAGTTGATACAACTAGTCACACACATGAGGTGTGGGGATTAGGTTTCCCAGTTGCTAGAGTTCTCCTTTATATAGTTTTCAAATCAGGGTTTGCAATCCAAGTTACCTTGGTAACAAAGCATTCAATATTCACCGTTAGATGAAAAACCTGATTCAACTAAGCTAATATCTTTCAACCGTTAGATCGAACTTAGCTTATTACACACAAATGAAATGTACCCTCATTTAGGTTTATGTAACCGTACCCAAATGTGTACACCATGTTGGCTCAACAGTAGTTAACCGAAGTTAGCCATATGATTACTCTCATATCAACCTTATTCATCTTAACCATAACTAGTTCAAATGACTCAAATGAAACTAGTTAAAGAGCCGTTCAATTGCTATAGTCTCATAGAAGTATACAAGACCACAATTGAAGCAAAATCGGTTTGATTCACTCGAATCAATTCTTGAACATTATAGCCACGGTTTGCAAAGATTGCATTCCTTATTTTATAAATGTTTAAGTTCATGTACAACCGATTTTAGAAAGTAACAAACTCAAGTATGCAAACGGTTACGCATACTTAAGTAGCCGGACCGAGTTTGGTTACGCCAGTTCGTGTACGGGTGCGCATACCAATTCACACTTCCAAACTCCAGCAGAAATTCACGGACGTGAGACTTCCGCCAGTATGCTTACGGGTACGCATACTTTCCCATACATCCAACAACCGCCAGTACGCGTATGGGTACGCATACTTCAGGTTCCCGGTTTTGGACTTACACACAAATGTGAGAACACGCTATGTTTTTATCCAAACATGGTTACTTGAATCTAAACACTTTATTTCAATCATTGAAACTTTCTTAGAGTATGACAATAGCCGTTTTCACTCACTATTAGCATCAAAGCAATTTTCAAGATATTGAAATAATCATAACGAAACATTCCAAGTCTACACCAAATGATTGTATCACACAAACCATATAAGATGTTACTCGGAAATTTTCACATGGTCATATTCTGACATTCGTCAAGAATATAAGATGAACTTGGTCGAAGCGAAAGCTTGCCAACACATATTTCGAGAAATATGTAAGCGAGATAAACTCATCTCAAAATCTCAAATGTGTATAATAGAAAACTATATTGTAATACGACTTATGTCTCAATATAGGAGATAGAGTAGAAATGGACTTTCCAAGTGATAGATGAGTTTCAGTCTCCACATACCTTTTGTCTATGAAGTTCTACAAGCTCCCCTTAGTAGTTCTTCGTCTTCAAATGATGAAAGCCGTGAAGTTTAAAGCTCAACTATACAATCTATGTCCTAGTCCGAGACATCTATAAATAGGCTAGAAATCAAGACTTATAGTTTTGATCACTAACATTGACAAACATGCTTGAGATAACAATGCATGCGAGTTCGACCGAGCAGTGCTCTAACAATCTCCCTCTTTGTCAATTTTAGTGACAAAACTATCAATACATATGGATTACAAAATAAATAAAACTTTGTAGCTTCTCATCCAAATGCTTGATCTCCTTGGCATCTTCAACACGACTCGAAATCTTCGTCACTTCTAAGTACTCCATGATTCTAAACGTGTTCAACTCAGCATCATAGTTGTTGAAGATCCGTAACAATAACAATGAGAAAACAAGTGCTCTCAATCATTGTTATACAGTGTCATAGTATTATTACACAACATCAAAGTTCAATTGTATCACAACTTTGACAACAATACTATGGTGATATGTATCACTCCCCCTTAGTCAATACTTCATCTCGACATGAAAACCACTCCCCCTTACATAATGATCCGTAAACCATATGTATTTGTAGTATGAAACTACACATTAATTCTCCCCCTTTTTGTCAATATTAATTGGCAAAGGTACGAAAACTAGTGGGATCCTCATGAAATTTTCATAGAGATACTTCATGACCAAAAGAGAATAACATACCAACTTATTTAGATGCAATCATAAAGCCGAAGCTAAATGCATTCATCAAGGAGTTTATAAAGATACGAGATAACCCCTATAATATTCCACAGCCGCACTCCCCACAAAGATTTTGCAATAAAGCACAAGTTCAAAAAGAACTCTCCCCATAAAATGTCATTCCCGAAAGAACAACAAAGGCGACCTTGCTTTAAAAAAAAAAAGAAGGATTTCTTTGGACATAATCAAATCACATGAGAACATGAATTTATATCCAAAAATCACAATTGAATTAGCCACAAAAATGATCAATTCAATTGTCCATGCTCAACATAAGAGAACTTACGGAGCAACACAGTATATGCACAAAAATGTGGATCGGAGATAGACCAATACTGCGGAATAAACAAGGATTCATTCTATTTTTCATCACTATTTGCACAATGACATACAATAGACTTAATCCTTGTAAACAAAAGTTTTATCCTTTCTTCCATCAATATTTGCATAATGACATAAAAGGATTAACTTTTGTAGTAAAAAGTTCATTCTATCTTTTATCAATACTTTTATACCGACATATAATAGAGATAACTTTTGAACAAGTATGGGACAGTCAAGGTTCACGGACGTAAACAACATATCCCATAACAATTTGCAATATATAAAACCATAAAGATTAATACTACAAAAATCATCTTCCAAATAAGCTTTAGAATTTAAACAAATAGATCTAAAAATATTGCAAGATGAAAACGTTGGCAATACCTATGTGTACTCACAATAATGGTTATTCCAAACCCAAGTTATCCTTCTTAAAACACAATAATAAATTCTCATAAGAAGTTTCCTAGACAAAGATCAAAAAACAAAATAACCAAAACTAAAAACAGAGTTCGTGTTCAGCAACTTCACGGGTTTCAAAACCTTTAAGCTTATGACTGACATCATCGACATCCTTTTTGGAGAATATATCCTCTTTGAGAAGATCCTTAACACGTGACTTCACGAGAACAAGGTCAGAATTAAGCTTTTTCAACTCAGTTCGTAACATATCAAGATCCTTCATAGAGTTCCCAAGCTTCAGTTTTGCTTTTTCGAGATCATTTATCAAACCATAAACCACTTCAGCAGAGGCCATCTCAGCCTTTTCTCTATCTTGATGGGAATATGCATAATAGCATGATGCACTAGGACTGAGTTCACCAGCTTCAACAATGGTTCTTTTCTTCTTTACGACGAACTCAAAATAAATAACTTTATCATTAAAATCTTCTGGCAGATCCCAAGAACAAGGAGGAGAACCCATTCTTAATAAAAAAAAACCCTGGAGTAAGCGTACTCACAAGAAGGTTTTGGTGTTTTTAAATAGTTTCTCAGGGAAGCAAATTTTAGGGTTACCAAAGTTGGTTCGTGACATGTAATATGGGTACCCGTACGAACACAACCTTTACCTAAGCCAGAAAAACAAAAAACTCATTTGCGGAAAAACATAACGCAAGAAAACTGTTTATACAGCAGTGTTTTGCTACCTGAATAATTTCACAAAATTTAGCTCAATAAATTTTACATTCTCACTAGAGAAAAATTTAGAGCAAAAGAGTAGCAATTTTTGACACAATAATGCTTAAAGAAAAAAATGTCAAAACACAAATACTTATGCAAACATGTTTATGAATGATAATCTGACTAGGAACGATAAGAAAATAGCCAGAAAACCAGAAAACACTTTGCCATCAAGTATACCTGATTGTATCTCACTCAACCAGGAATTTTTGTGAGTGAGATTTCAACCTTGTGATTACTTAGCACAAGTATGAGCCTTGAGATCATCAAATGAACGTTGTTTTCGGTTAAACATCTTTCTTCTGATCTTCGGAAGAAAACCGTTATGATGTGAAAATTTATCATAAAACTTACTATCATCAAAATACGACGCACAATATGTATTCTTAACTGAAGAATCTTGACCAGATGGAATTGACAGCCTGTTAATGATTTCTTTGTACCCTTCAATTATCATTTTTAGGTTGTCTTCCAGATCTTCCTTTTTGCCTCCTTGTTTTGGCACCTTTTTCACATCATGAACAACATTATCTCCCTTTTTAATAGAAGAAGATCCTTGAGCTCTTCTTGGACGAAATGGTTTAGGAAAACTGTTCCGCATTTGAACATTTGAGGAACACATCGAACTGACTTTCCTGGTAGGGTACACAGGATGAGTACTAAAACCAATTGGTCTAGACATACGAATGTCAGTTACACCTTTGAGAATTAAATCTAAGGTGTGTTGAAAACGATCAAAAGAAATGTCATTCAACCTAGATTTCCTCTTTTGTTCACCATGTCCTTTTGAATAACAAAAGAGACACACTTTCTGATCACTTGAGCGATTAGACAGAACAGTCTTAATACCATCGTTGGGAGATGTCTTCCTTCCATGTGATGTGGATATTCCTTGATTAGAGGAAGACACAGGCACATCTTTTCCAACAGGAAGGGATTTCGATTTTGCTTCTGGAACAGAAATTTTTCCATTTAAATCAGAAGCAGTTGGTATAGTGGACTCTTTGGAACATTCTTGAATAGAGAGTTTACTCAAAAGAAGTTCAGTTTCCAAAGCATCCTCTTTGAGATTTTCCTCAAGCAGAGTTCGTGAAGAACAGGCTGAGACGTTTTCCTCTCGAATGACCTTTAGAAGAGAGTCACGTTCATTTATCATACCAACAGGAACATTGACTTTGTGTTTCAACCGATTGACATCATCAGCTTGGATTCTAACAAGTTTTAGAATCACTGCACTCTCTTTGGCTGCTTCCCTTTCAAATTCAGAGTCAGACTCGTCAGTAAGGTAATTCGGGTAACACTTGTCAATGAAAGTCTGTTTCATTGGAACACAGGGTTCATCTATATTTGAGATTGATAAATCTTTCTCTATAATAGATTTCACATAAACAGAACTATTATTTCTGGTGATGCGTTTATCAGAGATAACACTTCTGTCCATATTCAGATCGCTACAAACACAGACTTATAAGGTCTTTAATGTGTTTGCCTGTTCTGATACCAATTAAAAATGCGGGGGTCTAGGAATCACACCCAACAATTCGTTTGGCAATCTGAGAGGACTTACTCCAATATACTTTCTAGAGAATCAACTAGACAGTCAGACTCAATCTATAATAAAGTATATCAAAGAGTTTATATCTCTGTTTCACAATGTAATCAGCAAATCAAACAGATAGAAATCTGCGAGCCTGATTATTATGTGAAACAACTTGAGCGGTACCAAAGACCAATGTTCAAGTGTCAATCAATTTAAATCAACAACCAAAGGTTGGATTATCTAATTGATTGATCTTAACGTACAACCTGTGATATTTCAATTATATAACAAAATATAATACGGAAAAGAAATAACACAGATACCAGAAGTTTTGTTGACGAGGAAACTGCAAATGCAGAAAAACCCCGGGACCTAGTCCAGCTTGAACACCACCCAGTTGCTAGAGTTCTCCTTTATATAGTTTTCAAATCAGGGTTTGCAATCCAAGTTACCTTGGTAACAAAGCATTCAATATTCACCGTTATATGAAAAACCTGATTCAACCAAGCTAATATATTTCAACTGTTAGATCGAACTTAGCTTGTTACACACAAATGAAATGTACCCTCATTTAGGTTTATGTAACCGTGCCCAAACGTGTACACCATGTTGGCTCAACAATAGTTAACCGAAGTTAGCCATATGATTACTCTCAAATCAACCTTATTCATCTTAACCACAACTAGTTCAAATGACTCAAATGAAACTAGTTAAAGAGCCGTTCAATTGCTATATTCTCATAGAAGTATACAAGACCACAATTGAAGCAAAATCGGTTTGATTCACTCGAATCAATTCATGAACATTATAGCCACGGTTTGCAAAGATTGCATTCCTTATTTTATAAATGTTTAAGTTCATGTACAACCGATTTTATAAAGTAACCAACTCAAGTATGCAAACGGGTACGCATACTTAAGTAGCCGGACCGAGTTTGGTTACACCAGTACGCGTACGGGTGCGCATACCAATTCACACTTCCAAACTCCAGCAAAAATTCACGGACGTGAGACTTCCGCCAGTATGCGTACGGGTACGCATGCTTGCCCAGACATCCAACAACCGCCAGTACGCGTACGTGTACGCATACTTTAGGTTCCCGGTTTTGGACTTACACACAAATGTGAGAAGACGCTATGTTTATATCCAAACATGGTTACTTGAATCTAAACTCTATTTCAATCATTGAAACTTTCTTAGAGGATGACAATAGCCGTTTTCACTCACTATTAGCATCAAAGCAATTTTCAAGATATTGAAATAATCATAACGAAACATTCCAAGTCTACACCAAATGATCGTATCACACAAACCATGTAAGATGTTACTCGGCAATTTTCACATGGTCATATTCTGACATTCGTCAAGAATATAAGATGAACTTGGTCGAAGTGAAAGCTTGCCAACACATATTTCGAGAAATATGTAAGCGACATAAACTCAGCTCGAAATCTCAAATGTGTATAATAGAAAACTATATCGTAATACGACTTATGTATCAATATAGGAGATAGAGTAGAAATGGACTTTCCAAGTGATAGATGACTTTCAGTCTCCACATACCTTTTGTTGATGATGTTCCACAAGCTCCCCTTAGTAGTTCTTCGTCTTTAAATGATGAACGCTATGAAGTATAAAGCTCAACTACACAATTTATGTCCTAGTCCGAGACATCTATAAATAGGCTAGAAATCAAGACTTATAGTTTTGATCACTAACATTGACAAACATGCTTGAGATAGCAACGCATGCGAGTTCGACCGAGCAGTGTTCTAACAGAGTTCTTGAAAGATAATATACTTACACGTTTTGGTACACCGCGGGCTATAATTAGTGATGGAGGGTCGCACTTTTGTAATGGACCTTTTAGGCTTTTGATGAAGAAATATGGTATTACACATAAGGTAGCTACCCCGTATCATCCACAGACTAGTGGTCAACTAGAGGTTTCCAATAGGGAGATAAAACGTATATTAGAGGAAATAGTTAATCCTAATCGGAAAGACTGGTCGTCTAGGATTACTGATGCCTTATGGGCTTACCGTACTGCATTTAAGACCCCCATTGGAATGTCACCTTATCGACTTGTGTATGGAAAGGCATGTCACTTACCTGTTGAGTTAGAACATAGAGCATATTGGGATGTTAAGCATCTAAATTTTTTACTTGACAAGGCAGGAGCCCATAGGAAACTCCAGCTCAATGAGTTGGAAGAGATTCGTAGAGATGCATACGATAGTGTTAAGGAGTATAGGAACAAAATGAAATTTGTGCATGATAGAAATATTTTAAGAAAGTCATTTTCTCTAGGTCAAAAAGTTCTTTTGTATGATACTCATTTGCATCTATTCCCTGGGAAGTTACGTTCTCGGTGGACCAGTCCTTTTGTGGTCCGTACTATTTTTACTCATGGAGCTGTTGAGATCGAGACACCGGATGGTAGTAGTTTTTCGAAGGTTAACGGTCAGAGATTGAAACCCTTTTTAGAGACCTTTCCTACAGATGATGTTGAGGAGGTCCCTTTGGAGGACCCTGCTTACCCTTGATTGACCATCGAGGCGATTGTATGGTGTATATTTGTTTTTGATTTCTCTCTTCACCCAGGTACTATCTTTCCGACTTCTCTCTTTACTGATTCCTTGCGTTATTTTAGTTTTTGGTATTGCTCTTACATTAGAAACATTGAGGACAATGTTAGATTTAAGTTTGGGGGTAAGGGAGAAACTTCTAGCGTCGCATAGTATCCGGTTAGCTAAGTTTACATATTGTTTCTCACCGAAAAGAATGAAATTAAAATTGCTAGGGATAACATTCTAGTGAGACATTAGAGAAAAAGACATTAGATATCATTGAAAATCAGGAGAGAACATGTACCTTTTAGAGGGTAATCGTGATGGACCTCACCATCCATGATAGAAAGACAATTCGGTCAGAAGGAAATGCCAGAAAGACAAAGCAACCTCACAATGTAGTCTTAGTTACTGGATTACGACTCTCTTTTAGTAGAAACTTATCATCATCAACAAACAGAGCGACATTAAAATCTATGAAGAAAGTTAAAGATGTTTAAGGTTTAGAAGCAACAATAGAAAAACAGAATTCAAAATCAAATTTTAAGACTTAGTTACAAGAAGTTATAAGAGCAAAGAAAATTAAACAATATAAGTTGTTGAAGTTCATGATACCAAGACATTACAAGTTGCGAAGATCCAAGTGCTAAAGTCCTTCTTTCATGGCCATGTAAATCTTTGTCTAGTTATTACTCTGTTTCCAAAAAAATAAAATAAAAAAATCATCAAAAAGTTTAAATTTTGTAGTTACCTTTTTGTTCAATAAGGCCATAGGGAAGTAGAAATCTATAAGGAAGTTTCAAGCAAGAAATCGAAGAGAAGAGTTAATTGTCAAGGTTCTACGAGGTTCAAGAGTTTATCATCAACAGTTGAATCCGAAGAAGACGTTGTTTCTACTGAGCACTATGAGAGAGTCGAAGAGAGATGCATATTGGTTGCTTTGTTAGTCCGCTTTCCATCTGGTATAAGATATTTCTAACACTGGTTCAACTTATCACACGTAATTAGTCCAGCTGTGTAGCAGATGTCCCTCTCATCTTTATCTCTCTCCTAATCTTATCTAGCTGTAAAGCGGATGCATCTCATAATGTTTACATAGCTGTGTAGCGGATATCTCTTTATCTAGAAGTATAGCGGATGTGTCTCCCCTTTTCTTTATTCAGCTATAGAGCAGGATACCTTTAATTTCTATGGCATTCTAGTTACTTTGCGATAGGTTGAGAATATGTATGTCCTCATAGCTCTTTGGATACTTGTGACCAATTAGACGTCAAGGTTTTGTGGGTACACCTCTTGTAAACCCTCCCGAGACTATAACTTGGCCACTAGGGCCACCTAGGGGTTCAAAGGCTTGCTGCACGTGCTAAGTGCAGACGTGATGCCCGCGACAGTGAGTTAAGATTTTATTTTCTAGATTAGATTTGCTCGAGGACTAGAAAATAATAAGTTTGGGGGTATTTGATAGACACATTTTTGTGTCTAAGTTGTCCTCAATTTTCTGTATTGTTGGTACTTGATCTTGTACTTATTATGGTGTTTTATGTGTTTGTAGGTATATTTGGGAAATAAACATTTTTGGAAAAACCGGCTCGAAAAATTACTCGAGGCACCCCCTGAGGAGATTTGCTAAGCGGACCCCAGTTTTGGATAAGGGGCACCTTCATTACTATTTGCACCCCAGAGCGCCATCTGCTAACCGCACCCCATCACTGGTTAATCCCTTCTTCTATATTTCAATTTTCTGGTTTTTGCGGGAATAACAACTCTCAACTGGCAGAATTAGGGTTTGCGATTTGAGCTTGTTGCAGTGAGACTAAAGGGATGGAATTGATTGGGTATGTTTCTATGGGCTAGACAGGGATAGTAGAGGTGCTAGATTCGATCCAGTTTGGCTAGAATTTCTGAGAGAAGAAAACAGGGAAACACGCTCACCGGAAGAGATATTCACGGGATTGCATGAATTTCAGAGGGATTTGCGCGTGTCTGGAAGACTTTAGAAACCAATTGAAGCATGTACGAGGTAAAAAAGGATATTATGACAGTTGCAGATGCGTAGGAAAAGGATTTTTGGAAATAAAATATTTCCGAGAAGAAGAGAAATAATGGTGATTAAATGAAGAGATTTCGGGGGATTTCTGGTGCCTGTCGAGTATAAAAAGGCATGTGGGAGAACAAAGAGTTTGGGAGAGTGTAGAACACTACAGAGCCAAAAAAATCGAGTTGCAGAGAACTGCCATTGCTGCTGCTGAAGAAGGAGCGAAGAACATAAGATGCCTGGAAACAGTCATTCATGCTACAGTGACAGTGACGCATATTTGATATCGTTCTTTGTGACAGTGTTTTGAACCAATTATAAACGTTGCAAACACCCGATTTTCATCATTTTCTCTCCATTTCATCTTTGTAAACAATTTTTGAGCATGAATCGATATTTTTAGCAAGTTTACACAATGATGAGCTAAACTCATCCTCTGGGGCGAAGGAGGAAGCTATTTCACCAATGAAAAGCTGTAATCTCTATTTTATTTAATTTATGCAATTATTATACGATTATTTGCCTTGATAAATAAATTGATAAAATGGTTTTTGTTAAGCAATTGCTATTTTAATTGATGGAGCATGCTTAGCCTAGGTTTTGATGTCCCATACTTTCGATCTACAATTGTTATTTCTAAAAAATCAACCTTTTGCAATATCTAGAATCAATTTGAATGCATGGTTTGCATGATTATAATTAGAGAATTTAAATCACTTTGATGTTGGTAAATAATGGAATCCATAGCCCCAGTGTCCTCCATAAATTTCACAATACTTCTTATTTTTGAGTTTGCTATATTTATCGTTTTAAAATTAAGTCTAAAATCTATTGCTTTCACAAGTCTCAATGGACCTATTATTAGACATATGAGCACTTTCATATCAACCTTATTCATCTTCACCATAAATAGTTCAAGTGACTCAAACAAACTAGTTAGAGAGTTGTTCAATTGCTTAGATCTCATAGAAGTATACAATACACAATTGAAGCAAAATCGATTTTGATTCACTCGAATCAATTCATGAACATTATAGCCATGGTTTGCAAAGATTGCATTCCTTATTTTATAAATGTTTTAGTTCATGAAAAAACCGATTTTAGAAAGTAACCTACCTAAGTATGCGAACAGGTACGCATACTTAGTAACCGGATTGAGTTTGTTTTTCAGTTTCAAACTCCGGCAGAAATTCACGGACGTGAACTTTCCGCCAGTATGCGTACGAGTACGCATACTTACCCGGATTTCCAATAACCGCCAGTACGTGTACGGGTACGCATACTTTGGGTTCCCGGTTTTGGACTTTTACACAAATGTGAGAACACACTATCTTTATATCCAAAGATGGTAACATGTTCTAAACTCTCATTTCAATCATTGAAACTTTCTTAAAGGATGTTATACAGTTGTTATTCACAAACTATTTTTCATCAAAGCGATTTTCAAGTTATTGAAATAATCAACATGACTTTCGTCACTAGAAAAGATGAACTTGGCCAAAGTGAAAGCTTACCAACACATATTTCGAGGCATAGATAAGTGAGTTAAACTCGGCTCGAAATAACACATGTGTATAATTGAAGTCTATATAGTAAAACGACTTTTGTCTCAAAATAGGAGATAGAATAGACAGACTTTTGAGTGACAGATAAGTTCAAGTCTCCACATACCTTTTTGTCGATGAAGTTCCACAATTTCTTTGAGTAGTTCTTAGTCTTCGCATGATGAACGCCGTGGAGTCTAGAGCTCAACTACACTTACTATCCTAGTCCGAGACTTAGCTATAAGTAGACTAGAAATCAAGACTTATAGTTTTGGCAACTAAACTTGACAAACAAGCTTGAGATAGCAATGCTTACGAGTTCGACCGAGCAGTGCTCTAATAACCTTAACCTTGAAAGTCTATATAAGGAGAACCTCAAACAACTGGGATTTTTGAATACCTGACACTATTCTTGTATGTCCTAGTTGTAAACTAGAGTCGTCTTCTCCTTCAAACCCTTTTAGGGTTTAACGACTAAAAAGACTTTCGTGAAGCCAGATCCAACTATCTTTATTTTGATAGTTCGTGTATCCTGATCTTGTTTTGATTATTAAGCTTTCTCTAACAAAACAAGATAGATACAAATCACAAAGTTTCTCCGTCTCAGACTTTGTGATTCCACAAGTTTATACTTGTGAGGTGAATAATAATCTAAGCTTCTCTTCGGAGTAATAAGACCGGATTTTGAGGTTTTCTAGACTTCATCAACTGCAATCGATTACCTACCTCACCTTGATATTTGATAAGAACGGAAATCACATATAGGCTTATATGTGGGAGGCAGAATTGTTTAAAGTCTTCAATTGAGTTGAAGCAACTCTTAGACTGTAAAGGACGTCAGCTAAGGGAATCAATTGCGCGGAGTCCTGCTGGGATTCAAGAGGCGTAGGGAGCGCGATTAAAGTAGATATATCCATCCTATAATTATGAGAGAAAGAGATATAAGCTCTTCATATAATTCTTGGTTGAGGTTCATTAAGTTGAACTCTCGGAATTGTATTCGAGTTTAGTCCATACAGGTTACCTAAGAAAAAGTTGGTGGTGTACTTTGGTACCTACACGTTTTCAAATACATTACTAAATGTGAATAAAAATCATATTTGTTAACAAAATCTTGTTTGTTGTGTGATTTTCTTTACTTTCGCATTATATTGTTTATCTTTAATTAAAGTAAATACACTTATACATTAATCTACTTGGTAAGGTTCCATAGTTAGCTCGGTCACGAACGTAGAATATATACCAAGTTACACCTCATTGAAGTAATTCTTTGACCATTATTGTTTTGGTAGAATTACACAAGTTGTGTCTGTATAGGTTGATATGAAAAGATTGTAGTGTACTCGGTACCCTCGTCATTTCAGTATCTTTTGCTCGTTAGGTCCTGCATAACATTAAGCAAAAATTAAATCAAACTAGCATATATAAATTTAATAATAGATAATACTTTATGTATTCAATAAAGAAGGAGGATCCGTGGACACACTCTTGTATGTATACTATCATATATGATTTGTGCTATTTTTTCGTGAAAACTCAAACGACAATGAATTTAAATCCAATATTTTGACGATACATTCTTTTATAAGACTCTACATTCCTACCAAAAATGAGCATGATCCAAGATACCAAAACTCACCATCTACAGATCTTAATTTCAAATGTTAACTTTTAACGGCTAGCTTTCAAAGGGGTAGATGGTGGTGTTATATGTTAGAGCATAGCTCGGTTGAACTCACCAAGCGTTGGAATGTCAAGTTTGGTTGTCATATTTTAGTGACTCAAAACTCATCTAAAGTTGCTTGATTGTATACTAGAGTCAACTTCGTTTAGGTTAGACTAGAAAGTATAGGAATGTTGAGACATACAAGTATTACTCCGAAGACCTGAAGAAAGTGAAGAAAAAGCGAACTACAACGACAACATCATCCTTCCCCTTGAGGTTAGTAATATTGACTTGAACTTCTTTCATTCCTAACGTATCTTTTAAGTCGTGCTATATTGAAAAGATAACTACGAAGCTGTATATACTGTACATATTGTATGATACTCTAGTGATGTGACATTGTCATATTTGTATGATCATAGTATTAGGGAATTAGACTACGAAGTATAACGCTTATCTTTTGAACTTCGTAGATATGACATCGACATAATCTTGTATATATTGTTATGATTATATGAATGGGTTATGGTGAACATTTCATCCTAGGAAACAATATTTTACATTTGTTTAAAGGAAGTACATTCATGAAATTTTTTTATGAATCGAAAGGGAAATCACTAGGCTTATTGGTACGGCTATTCATTGCAAATCTTTGGATTACCAATATGTGTGAGATGGTAGAACCGATCGTAACTTTGTTATGTATCTTGGTATAACTAATCAAAATGCCTGACTTATGATTTGGTATGACTAGTTTTTATTAATTAGTGTAACCGATCCTAAGTAATAACCATGAGATGGTATGATCGATATTTGTAATTGGTGTGACCGATCCTAGTAATTGGAGTGATCGATCACAGAGTATGTGTAATCGATCCTTGTAATTGGTGTAACCGGTACTGGTAATTGGTGTAACCGATCCTAGTAACTGGTGTGACCGATCATAAGCAATACCATGAGCATATGGTGTTAGAGCATAGCTCGGTTGAACCCACCAGGCGTTGGTATGTCAAGTTTGGTTGTCATATTTTAGTGAATGAAAACTCATCTAAGAGTCGCTTGATTATGTACTAGAGACAACTTCGTATAGGTTAGACTAAAAAGTCTCGGAATGTTGAGACATACAAGTATTACTCGAAGACCTGAATAACGTGAAGAAGTAACGAGCTACAACGACGACATCATCCTTCCTCTTGAGGTTAATAATATTGACTTGAACTGTTTCATTCCTAACGTATCTTTCAAGTCGTGCTATATTGAAAACATAACTGCAAAGCTGTGTATGAATATTTTACTCTAGTAGTGAGACATGATCATAGGATCATAGTGTTAAGGAATTAGACTATGAAGTATAACTTTTATCTTTTAAACTTCGTAGATATGACATCAACATAATCTTATGAATGCTGTGATGATTATGATAATGGGTAAAGGTGAAGATTTAATCCTAGGAAACAATGTTTACATTTGTTTAAAGGAAGTACATTCATGAACTTGTTTAATGAATCGAAAGGGAAATCGCTAGGCTTATTGGTATGGCTATTCATTGCAAATTTTTGGATTACCAATATGTGTGAGATTGTAGAACCGATTGTAACTTATTATGTATCTTGGTATAACTAATCGCAATGCCTGACTTATGATTTGGTATGACTACTTTTGATTAATTAGTGTAACCGATCCTAAGTAATCACCTGAGATGGTATGATCGATATTTATAATTGGTGTGATCGATCCAAGTAATTGGTGTGACCGATCACAATAGAGTTGTGTAATCGATCATTGTAATTGGTGTAACCGGTCCTAGTAATTGGTGTAACCGATCCTAGTGACTGGTGTGACCGATCACAAGCAATACCATGTGTATATGGTAACCGGTCCTGGTAATTGATGTAACCGATCCTTGGAACTGATGTCACCGGTCCTGGTAACTTGTGTGACCAATCACAAGTGTTCCATATTAAGGTATAACCGATCCTAGTGATTAGTAGAACCGATTGAACCCATGAATGTGTTTTGATATTTGATCAATCACATAGAATTCAGATAAACCAATTTTAAACTTGTTTGGAAGTGTGGTATAATCGATTCCAAGATTGTAAATATGAAAGATGATTTACAAAGAAAAGATGTCAACATACTTTGAACACGAACAATAACTCTTATCTTTTATTGTTCAAAGATATTCCTTAATTACTCAAGGAGATTCCGTTCCGAAATAAATTAATCTTTTAATTAAGGTTGTTAGTTTTATATGCTTTAATTACCATCAATTAAATGCATATCTCCAGAGAATAAAAATTAGTAATGTTCATTTACTAATCAAAGATTTTCTATTGAGAGATTTCGGGGAATATTGGACAAACCATTTACTGGAATTATGAAAACCGAATGGGGATTTATTGCATATCTTGAGAATACTTTCGGTTTTGGGAATTCCTTGGTGTCCAAACATCCTTGGTCTATAAATACCTAAGTTTACATTTCTAGCAAACTATCCTAAGAGCCAGGCAAACTTCATCTTTTTGTTGTTTCTAATGGAGCCATCTATTCGGAGAGGAAAGTACCCTAATTAGGCGAAATCTCTTACGACCGCTCGTTTAAAGACTTCTGTGGGATCAAGAAGCTCTACAAGTACCGGTTGTGGGAAACTAGATAATTGCAGTTTATTTTTTTTCAATTGATTTGATTGACTAACAGTTGTTGAAACTATGATTGCACCTAGTTTGTTTATTCTTGAGAATCTTCTCTTCTGATATAAGATTCACTCAAACTAGATCGAAGTATCGACGAGATCTTTAGAACTGTTTGTAGATCTAAATACAATATGTGATAATCTATTGTTAACAGACTCCGTTCTGTGCGTGATTGATCACAAGAGATTCAAGCGGTGTTGTGCAGGTTTAATTGAAGATTAAAGAAGATTTGAAGACAAAGAAGATTTCTTATTGGTTTCTCGTATCTTTGTGTAGCACAAAACTTGATCGGCTGGGATCCAACTAGAATCAGATTTATTTGATTGATTAGTTGCGTGAGATCGGTAACACCTAATAGTTATCTTGAGATCTATTTTGATTGTTACAAATCCGAATCTTATTACTTAGGTAATAGAGATTGGATTGATCTAACCAGTCAAAGGAGTTTATTAGTTTAAATGGAAGAGCCTTTGCATATGACTTGAGATATCTTTATCTTAAAGAATCAATAGAGTTGTTCCCAAACAGATTTGTTGTTCCTTTACTGTTTGGAATACGATCCAAATGAATTTTTCCAGTGCATGCAATCATCGAAGTCGAAATCGCAGGGATACTGAGGAAACTAAGTGAACTAGGGTTAGTTTCTTGGTCTAAACTATACGAAGTTGGTTTAGATTTTGTATAGCGGATTAATTATGAGATTATTCAATTCTTGACTTGGTCCCGGGGTTTTCTGCATTTGCGGTTTCCTCGTTAACAAAATTTTGCTGTGTCTTTTACTTTTCTAGTTCGGCAATTATAATTATTTATTATAATTAGAAGTAAAATACACAAATGTTAACTCTGTACATACTTGATAGTGATCCTATAGAGTTTGGCTAAGTCCGAACCTTTTATCAAGTATCATACTTTGTTGTTGTATTGTCTCAATCCTGTATCCATAGTCAATCACACAAGTTATCTTGTTGTCGTATTGTATTGATCTTATATCCATATACAATCACACGAAGTATGAACCGATTTATTGTATTGTCTCGACTCAGTCTATAGACAATCACTTTAGGTAGAGGACTTATAGGTGGACAAATAAAAGATTGTGGTATATTTGGGTACCCTTGTCTTTTCAATTGGTATCAGTTTAGGCAAACACGAAAAGATCTTATAATCTGTGTTTGGTGCGATCCAACCTATAAGAAATGAACTCGAGTTCACATGAATCGATTTTAGTTAACGTACCGCCAAGATTTGACGGAACAAACTATCTATGGTGAAAATATGCTATGGGATCTTTTCTTCAATCATGAGACTTTAATACTTGGTTATTAGTCGTCGATGGTTATAATCGCCCGAAAGTAGAAAATTCGGAAACTGAGTTTAAACGCTTCGTGGATTATACAAGCGAAGAAAAGTCTTTTGAAAAGAAAAATTCAGATAGTTTGAATGCTATTATACATGCTGTAAGCCGTGATCCACAACATTATATATCAACATGTCAAACTTCAAAGAAAGCTTGAGATAACCTTCAGATCGTATTTGAAGGTAACACATCAGAAAAGGAAGCTATACTTCAAACTCCCACTTATGATTGGGAAAACCTTCGTATGGATGATAACGACACTTTTGAAGAGTTTCATATTAAACTCTCTGAGATAGTTAATGCTTCTTTCTCTCCTGGAAAGACTATTCCTGAAAAAGATATAGTGTGCAAAATTCTCAGATCGTTGCCATCTAGATACGAATCTAAGAAGCATGCAATCATAGAAGCAAATGGTCTTTCAACACTCTCACGAAGCACACTCGTTGGAAATTTAAAGATCTTTGAGCATGAATCATAGACTATTCAAGCTAAAGGAATTGCTTTTAGCAAAACTTCCAAAAGCTCCAATGGAGAAAGATAGATTGATGGATGATTCTGATGAACTGATTGCAAAAAATTCTGATGATAAAATTGAACAATCATTATCATTAATCACTAGAAAGTTTCGAGATCTCTTAAAGAAGAGAAATAAGAGATTCATAGAAGATGTTCATCGATCTTCTCGACTCCATGATCGAGTTCCTGTCAAGAACAAGAAGGATCAGGAAAAAGATGATGAATATCAGCCTCAGTGCTTTAAGTGTAAAGGTTTTGGTCATATGGCTAAAGAATGTCCTAATCTTAGGAAATAACTGGGAGCAAGGAATTAGTTGTAACTCTAGACGAGACCTCTGATTCATATGATTCTGAAGAAGAGTAAATAGTTAATATTGCACTAATTGTTAATTTGATTCCCTCTTCCTCCATCAGTGATTTAACTATTTTAAAAATGGACATGTCTTCCGATGTTGAAAAATAATCTAATGGTAAAGGGAAAAATAAGACAAAGTGTAAAACTATCTCAAAAACTAGGATTGTTAAAAGATGCATATGCAACTCCGACCAATCTCAAGAAACTTCGTTAATTCGAGGTAACAAGAAAAGATTTTTTCATACGATACTAAATCAAGGACACACTGGTTGTTCTAAATCCTATGATGGGAGAAAATCTCATACTAATACCGCCTAATCGGTATTAGAATTACATCCTCACCTTGTGTGCCAAATTTGTGTGTGAGGAAGAAAAAATCAAGGAACTTATGTGTAGATTAAGGGAACAAAATCTAGTAATTGAAAATATATTTAAGATATTCGTATTTATAGGAATATTATATTTTTGGAAGTATGAAAATATAAAAAGATCCTTCTCATTCTCCGGTCATTCCTTGTCCGAACTATGAGTCGGGATCCGATGCCTTCTCTTGAAAATGTGCTTGATCTGAAAGATCACTTTAAGAATAAGTCTTCACCTTCTCTTGATGCTTAGAAACCTAAGAGGAAAATCAAAAAGAGAGATTGGCTTAGCAAGAAGGAAAGAGAGAATATGCTGAAGAAAGATCAGTGTATTGAGGCATTGAAACACTTTTGTGTTCAATCAAAGACACAATTACATGTACTTGCAGAATCCTTCACGAAAACATCTCAACTGCAAGAAATTCTGGTCAAGAAACAAGGTTATCTACTTGAAGAAATTCACAAGCTGAAGACTGAAAGTAATAATCTGTCTTCCTCTAGCACCAATATGAAGGATTAAGTTGCTCATAAAATAAGAATAGACTCTTATTTTCAAGAAAATAGGAAACAATTTTTGATTTATTTCGATAATTGTATAAGGTCTATTTTTGAATTAAACTATCATTATTTATGAATAAAATTATTATCTTATAATTTTTATTGTGATAGTTTCTGATTACATAGCCTGTACTTGAATGTCTATATTTTTGCTATGTGTTTTCGGTTTATGGGATGTCTGATTTCGGTTTTCGTTACCTTAATGTTCGATCTCATATGATGAGAACCCTTATGGTTTGTGTGGATTTTTGATTTAGCGGGATTAAGTTCTAGCCCATGTTGGTGGGCTTTATCAAAGGATCATAAGGTGTTCCGATTGAAACTCATATGTGAAAAGTCACAAGATGTTGAATCAATTTGTGTTTACATGAGTTGTGTTTAGCATAACATATGTGTTTCGGGTTTTCAACTTTTGATATTGGCACGCATTAGTTAAAACCGATTCAACCTTTCTCTGGTAAAGGTTGCCTTTGTTGTTATTCTTTTGTTATTGCGAGAGGATGACAACATACTGGGGGAGAGTTCTAACTTGAACTTGTGCGTAATGATATATCTTTCTGGGGTGAAGAGGATGCGGAATCTGAGGTAACAAATTTGTTAGTTAATCGTTTTCCTGTTTAAGAAAAGCCTGTTTATATTGCATATATTTTTCTTTTGCTTAACAAAATTTTGGTACAATTGCCATTATGATGTGTATGGATGTGTGTGTTTGTGATTCAGTTGTTTCCGGTTAAGAAAAATTGTGTCAATTCATTTGACTTATTGTTTGGTATCAATTGTTTTTGCTTAAAGAAATTTCGGTGCAATTGCGATGCTGTAATGTCTATGTTTGTTTCAATTGCTTCCGGTTAAGAAAATAATTGTGAAAGACTATTTATTTTGATTTGTATGTATTGTTTATGGCTTAACAAAATACGGGATCATTTATTTAGTCAAATTCGATTCTGGATAAGAGAAACTAAGTTAATTCTGATCTTAGTTAGACTTATCAAATTGAAGGATTCGTTATTCAAGTCTAATCGAATGCCTTGACAAGAAATACTAGTTAACTAACCTAGTGCTTGTCTTGTTTAAAGAGAAAGGTCTAAGTTATTTTCTGAATAATTAGAACATGATGAGAGAAATAAAGTTAATTTTGATGTTTATTTTGGTCTTATTGAAATAAGCGATTGTATGTTTACAATCGGTTTAACAAGGGAACTGAGTTTCTTAGTCAATTTGTTTAACTATTAGGGAAAATTGCTTTGGGAAATAGTTTTCCTTGATAACATATTAAAAATAAATTACTTGTAGTTTCGGTTTTAATATTGGTTGTTTAAAATGGTATGTGAAACCTTCGTGCTTAACTCTTATAGGTTGTGTGCAAGTGTTTTAGATTTGTAAGATCCTTTCGGTTTTACCTTTATTTGCTCGAACCTTTGTCATTTTTTGACAAAAAGGGGGAGAAATATATGGAGTAAACAAGTGATTTGCAATCACTAAAGAAAGGACAATTGTGCTTAAACGTTATATCTAACGAAAGAGTAAAGCATTGACTAAGGGAGGGAACATATAATATTGATGTGTAGTTATCTTGACTACTAAAGTGGAATAACAAAGATGTTCGGATTGAATATCTACTGTTACAACACTGCTCGTTCGAACTCGCAAGCGTTGCTATCTCAAGCTTGTTTGTCAAGTTTAGTTGCCAAAAATATAATTCTTGATTTCTAGTCTACTTATAGCTTAGTCTCGAATTAAGATAGAAAGTGTAGTTGCGCATTAGACTTCACGACGTTCATCGATTGAAGAAGAAGAAATACTAAGGGGATCTTGTGCAACTTCATCAACAAAAGGTATGTGGAGACTTGAACTCATCTATCACTCAAAAGTCTATCTACTCTATCTCCTATTTGAGACAAAAGTCGTATAGCTATATAGACTTCGATTATACATATTTGATATTTCGAGCTAAGTTTAACTCGCTTACATATTTCTCAATATATGTGTTGGTAAGCTTTCGCTTTAACAATGTTCATCTTATATTCTTGACGAAAGTCAAAAGATGATCATGTGAAAATCACCTGGTAACATCTTACATGATTTGTGTGAGACAGTCATTTGATGTAGACTCAGAATGTTTCGTATTGATTTATCGATCACTTAAAAATTGGTTTGAAGCTAATAGTTTGTGTTAGACAGCTATTGTCGTCTTTTAAGAATGTTTCAATAATTGAAATGGGAGTTTAGAACAATTAACCATGATTGGATATAACACAGTATCCATACTTGTATGCTAACTGTTGCAAGTTATTCCAAGTCCGGGAACCATAGTATGCATACCCGTATGCGTACTGGTTGGTTTAATAAAAGTCCGGGAACTTAGTATGCATACCCGTATGCGTACTAGCGTAAGTTCATGTCCAGAAATTCAACTGAGTTCGGAAGGTATGCGTACCCGTTCGCATACTGACGAACCCAAACTAAGTCCCACCAGTTAGTTATGTGTACCCGTTTGCATACTTGAGTAGGTTATGTTCTAAAATCGGTTTGTTTATGAACCAATATATTTATATAATAAGGAATGCAATCTTTTACAAACCATGGCTATAATGTTCATGAATTGATTCCAAAGAATCAAAATTGATTTTGCTTCAATTGTGTCTTGTATACTTTTATGAGAATATAAACAATTGAACAACTCTAGAACTAGTTTTATTTGAGTCATTTGAACTAGTTGTGTTAAGATGAACAAGGTTGATATGAAAGTGTTCATATGGCTAACTTCGGTTAACTATTGTTGAGCCAACAAGGTGTACACGTGTAGGTACGGTTACCCATATCTAAATGAAGTCAACTTTCATTTTTGTTTAACAAGATAAGTTCGATCTAACGGCTGGAAGATATTAGCTTGAGTCTAATCAGGTTTTCATCTGACGGTGAATATTGAATACTTTATTACCAAGGTAATATTGATTGCAAACCCTGATTTGAAGACTATACACCTCTTGTGTGATACTATTTGCGACTATAGTCGATTCTCCTTTAACCTAGGTTTTTCTAAAACCATTATAGGTTAACGACTTAAAGACTTCATTGGGATTGTGAAGCCAGACCCAACTATTTTCTCTGTAGTTTCGTGTTCTGATCTTGTTATTTTCTATCATGATTGAGTACTATCTTCTCTAAGTTTTTTTCGAGATTTAATCTCCGATAGTCTGGATAAAAAGTAGTCATAGACATCTTCGTCTCATCGTTTGTGATTCCATAATATCTTGTTTCGCTACCATACGATTAAGATTATTGTGAGGTGATTAATATTACTAGGTTGTTCTT
Source organism: Papaver atlanticum (assembly GCA_023531105.1). Lineage (NCBI taxonomy): Eukaryota > Viridiplantae > Streptophyta > Magnoliopsida > Ranunculales > Papaveraceae > Papaver > Papaver atlanticum. Next base: position 28,668,813 of record JAJJMB010007708.1, on the reverse strand, counting down.
CGGGAATATAAGTCCGGTGTATCAATTGGTTCATGTTCACCTTGATTAATCAAAAGACGGAATAAAACTCATAGGTAGTTCTGTGGGAGACATATTTATCTATTCAATAGACTTTTCTGTGTGAGACAGATTGGTTTATCAAGTCTTCGACTTTGGGTCATAGCAACTCTTAGTTGTGGGTGAGATCAGCTAAGGGAATCAAATGCGTAGAGTCCTGCTGGGATTCACAGGCGTAAGGAACGCGATTGTACCGTAACCAGTGTGAGATTGGTTAGGGCTCAACTACATTCCAGTCCGAAGTTAACTTGGAGTAGGCTAGTGTCTGTATCGGCTTAATACAGTGTTGTGTTCAAATCTGGACTAGGTCCCGGGGTTTTTCTGCATTTTCGGTTTCCTCGTTAACAAAATTTATGGTGTTTGTGTTATTTCTTTTCCGCATTATATTTGTTTATATAATTGAAATATCACAGGTTGTGCGTAGTTCAATCCATTAGATAATCAAACCTTTGGTTATTGATATAAATTGATTGACACTTGAACATTGGTCTTTGGTACCATTCAAGTGTTTCTCATAATAATCAGGCTCACGGATTCTATCTGTTTGATTTGCTGATTACATTGAGAAAAAGAGATACAACTTTTGGATATATTTCCATTGATTGAGTATGACTGTCTTGTTGATTCTCTTGGAATTATATTGGAGTTTGTCCATACAGATTGCCTAAACGAAATATTTTGTGAGGTTGTTAGACCCCCATTTTTTCAATTGGTATCATAGCACGCAAACACGTTTAAGACCTCATAAGTCTGTGATTGTAGCGATCTGACTCTATGGACAGAAGTGCTATCTCTGTAAACGTACCACCAGTCTTCGATGGCTCAAATTACTTATGGTGGAAAATTGTTATGCGTTCCTTGCTTCAAGCGCGTGATTTTCAATCATGGGTTTATGTTGTTAATGGCTATGATCCTCCAATGGTTACAGTAGACGGTGTCTCTATTGCAAATGATATTGGTAGATATGAACCTAATGAGATTCTCGCTGCATAGCGAAATTCTGACGGTTTAAATGCTATCATTCATGCCATTACTCCAGATCTTCAGCACCATGTGACTACGTGCACTCAGTCTAAAGATACGTGGGATATCTTAGAAACTGTATTCGAAGGGAATACCTCTGAAAAGGAAGCTAGGATTCAAAACCTAAATTCTGATTGGGAAAACCTTTGTATGGATGACGAAGATTCATTTGATGAGTTTAATCACAAAGTATCTGAAATTGTTAATACATCTTTTGCGTTGGGTAAGACTATTCCCGAAAAGGACATTGTGATGAAAATTCTCAGATCGTTGCCATCCAAATACGATTATAAGAAACATGCCATCGTTGAAGGAAATAACCTTGATACGCTTTCCAGAAATACTCTTGTTGAAAAGTTAAAAATAACCGATCTTGATCAGAACACAGTCAGAACATCTGCGTTCAATGCTGTAACCAACACAAGCGAATCTTCCTACTTGTCTTGGGCTGATGAATATTTTTCCAATCATGTTGATTTTGATAAATCAATGATTACTCAAAAGATCAAGGATATTGTAAAAAGCGGCAAAAGATGTGAGAAACGTCTCTCTCTGGTTAATGCTTCAGATGATTTAATACAACAAAAATCATCCCAGTTTGTCAATATCCAGCATGCTTCCGATGTGTGCAATGAATTTTCAGCTCTCGCAGCAGAAACTTCTTCCTACTCAAATTCTTATTCAGAATTTGATCCTGACACTGAGATTTTTGAATTCTTGGATAAGTGTGAAAAATTTCACTGAGAAAATCTTGAGATAGATTGTCTTAATGATGAATTCACCAGGACCCTATCTCTGAAGGAAAAAGAGATTAACACTCTTAAGTGTGACCTGCAAAGGTTGTCTGGAAGCTCTGACAAAATCTCGGCAATGTTATTCTGTCAGAAGTATTTTGGAAACACAAATGGTTTGGGGTTCAAAAGCAAAACTGTGGGCACAAACAACTCTTTTGTTCCAGCCAGTTTTAGAATAATTGATAATGTATGTTGTAATAAACAGGAGGCAAATAAGAAGGACAATAAATCTTACTTGATTTGTTTATTTTGTGGAAATGCAAATCATGTCCAAGATAAGTGTTGGAAATTCAAGAGGAACAACAAAAGGATTGCCAAACTTCGAAAGACATACAAAGAATGAATCTGGCCTTGGGTAATCAACAAGGTACTCTTAAAGACAAGAAGAAATCTAAAAGAATCAGATTCAGACGAGGTAAGAAGTCTGTTTATACAACAAACCTTGATAAATCAATATGTGATAAAAAATGTGAGCATTCGGCTCACTCCGCCACTATCTAATATCAGTGACGTCTGCATTCTTATCTTTAACTTGAGAAAATGAGGATTGCATCAAGGTTGCTCAAGTTTTGTATAACTGTTAATTTCTTTTTTTTGTATGTTAATAAAATATCTTCTTTTTTAAAATAGATTATGGATCATGAACCGTAAAAGACTTTTTCAAATTCCTTCTAGGGTTTGGCTGTCCATTGGTCTATTTATATTCATTTGTGATCAAAATGCCCTTCACTTCTTTTATCTTTGAAAGATACAGTTTCATGGCTCCTGTAACTAGAGGTACCACAAAAAGGGATGCAGTTGTAGCATTTAATGTGTATCTTTGTGAAGGAATCAAATCCTCAAGGAAGAATAAGGAGAGATCTACAAATGATGAAGAAGGTTCTTCCTCTAACTGCCTCTTGTCTGTTCGTCATTTTAATAATAACTTTAGAGGTATGGTGAAGGATTTCATCAACAAAGGAAATGATTTAAAATCTCAAATCATTTTCTCTTTAGAAAAGATAGCTCACTATGAACATATGTTGTCTCTAACAAAGAACACCTTGTGTGGACTAAAAAGAGAACTTAGTGAGTTAATGATATTTCTGAAGATTTGGATGAATTGAACGATCCCATAATCAATGGGTTTTTCAATAATGAGAAGGAATTCTCAGTAGATGCTCTGAGAAAGCTCTACGATGTCTAGGAAACTTCTTATGAGAATTTATTCTTGTGTTTTAAGAAGGATAACTAGGGTTTGGAATAGCAATTATTGTGAGTACACATAGCTATTGACAACGATTTTCATCTTGCAATGTTTTTAGATTTATTTATTTAAATTCTAAAGTTTATTTGGAAGATGATTTTGCAGTATTAATCTTTATTGGTTTTATATATTGCAAAAATTGTTATGGGATATGAGTGTTTGCGTCCGTGAACTATGATTGTCCCATATATGTCAAAAGTTAAGTCTATTATATGTCTTTACTAGGTCTCAACCCGTGCCGTAACGGCACGGGCAAGAATATCAAATGTATATTAAATTGGGTGTTTCAAATGTATCCATCGATTCATACATGTCGTAATTGTCTGAGAAGAGTCGAACCGATCGATCCATGTCTAAATGTTTCGAGGAGTTGGTTAATAAACATGTCCTTATCCTTGAATCTTTTAATATTGTGTATGTAAGTCATACAACCCTTTGGGACAAACATAGTTAATCGTCAGAGCAAATCCTATGGGTAATAGAACATTACCTCATTCACTACTTCAAAAAAATATCATCAAAGGTCATTCACCAAACTTGTAACAAAACAAAAAACACCTAAAATTACTTTAAAATCAATTAGATTAATCTTGCAAAATCAGTTAGCATTAGAATTTAATTTTTCTCTTTGATATAAATTGTTGGGTTCCCAATTTACATAGATTTGTGTTTATTCATTTTCCTAAAAATTTATAATAATATTTAATTTTTGATCCATTTCTTTTCTTGTCTCTTTACCTATTATGATGAACTATTTCTCAAGCATGCATAATTACACGAAGTTGGGGAGAAATGACAAAAAAGGGGAATAAAGAGAGATGTGAGAAACTGAATCGATTACAATTAATTCACGTGTAGCCTTGCATAATCCCATGAAGTAGGGGAGAAATAATGACAGAAACATAAACCATGACAAAAAAGGGGAATAAAGAGAGATGTGAGAAATTGAACCGATTACAATTAATTCGCGTGTAGCCTTGTGTTTGGTCAATTTTTTTATAGGTTTCAATTTTCTTCCTACCCCATACCCGGCAAATCTTAAAATCACAACATCTTCTTTTTTGGAGCCCATCTTGTTGCTAGGTTACCAACCAAAAGCTTTGTATGATTTACTTATTTTAGTTTTATTATCATCAAACTAAAATCAAATTTATAAATTGTTTTAATTTTAAAAAATAAAAAATAAAAATAATTTGAAAAATAAAATAAAATTAAAACAAAACAAAACAAAGGAAAATTAACCGTGATGTTGTGATTCTAAGATTTGCCGGGTAGGGGCAGGAAGAAAAATGAAACCTATGAAAAAATTGAAAACGAAAATCAAATTAAAACAAAACAAATAAAAATTAACCAAGGGTGACTAAATAATTTACCTATCTTATGACACCTTTTCTCACCCTACCACCACTACTTCTTCCACCACCACATTATCGTCACCACTCCACCAGTCTCATCAATACCCACCACCATTATCTCCACCACTGCCCACCATCACAACCACCATTAATGCTTACTGATATGGTTAATATCAAATAAATTTATTATGTATCAACAAAAATATATTCATTTGATTAATTAAAGAAACATTTATTATGAAATATCAATTGAACATTCATTATAAAATTTTAATTAAACGTGATCATTCATAACGGTAGATTTATGATCTGCAAGTATAAATTTGATCGTTCTTTATCTAGCCTAACTTGTCCAAACTTTGTTTTGTATTCTGGAAATGTAATCAATTTTATTTTAATACTAAAAACCGTGATTTATTCGATCGGGTACTATAAATAGCTGGGATCCCATTTGGGTGATCCAGCGGTCATGATCATATTGTTTTTATATGATTTAGTATCCTCCTCAAAATATTTGTGTTTTGTCCTTACCAGTTGTGCTAAAAACAGCCAACCACATCTATCACAATAAAATGCCTATTTTTTAAAGAGACAAAACTATTATTGTCCACTACTATTCACTAACATCCACCACCGTACGTAAAAACCAGCCACACCCACTATTTTTTCCACCACCAGTAATGTTACCACCTCCACCACTCACAAATACCCGCCACTGTTTCCACCACCAACTGCTTCTTTCACTACCACCATTAAAAATTATTAATATAATTTTTAACCGGGGTCACTGTAATACAGTGGTAAAGTCATTGGGTGATGATACCAGTTACCCGAGTTTGAAACTCGCCATCACCAAATTATTTACCCATCAATATATATATATATATATATATATATATATATAGTTTTTAATAAACTTATTTATTAATAAAAATATGTATTTATTAGATTCATTAAATGGACATTTATCATGAAAAATTAATTAATCATTCATCATGGGCAATTAATAGGACACTAATTAATAAAGTATTTATAATGGTTAGTTGAAAAAACCACGGCCGTAGATTTATCCCTCCTAGAAAAATCTCGACCGCTATTTATCTAGCCTAACTTATCCAAGCTTTGTTTTGGATTCTAGATGCAAATATTGATAGAAGATAGAATGAACTTTTGATAACAAAGATTAAGTCTATGATATCATTATGAAAATATTGATGAAAATAGAATGAATCTTTGAATATTCCGCAGTATTAATCTTTCCCTGATCCACTTCTATGTGAAAGTACTGTGCGGCTCCATGAGTTCTCTTATGTTGAGCATTTTCGATTAAATTAATCATGGGTTCTCTAGTGGTTAATTTAATTGAGTTTTCTGGATACAAATTCATGTTTCATGTAATTTGTTAATGTCCAAAGAAATCCTTCTTTTCTTGTAAAAGTAAGGTTGCTCTTGTTGTTCTCTCGGGAATGACATTATATGGGGGAGAGTTCTTAATTGAACTTGTGCTTAATTGCAAAATCTTTGTGGGGAGTGCGGCTGTGGAATATTGTAGGAGTTTTCTTATATCTTTATAAACTCCTTGATGAATACACTAAGTTTCCACTATGTGAAATCATCGAAACAAAGTTGATATGTTCTCTTTTAGTCATGAAGTGTCTCTATCAGAATTTCATTATGATCCCACTAGTTTTCGTACCTTTGCATATTTATATTGACAAAAGGAGGGAGAATTAATGTGTAGTTCATACTACAAATACATATGGTTTAAGGATCATTATGTAAGGGGAGTGGTTTTCATTATGAGATGAAGTATTGACTAAGGGGGAGTGATACATATCACCATAGTATTGTTGTCAAAGTTGTGATACAATTGGACTTTTATGCTATGTAATGATACTATGACACTATATAACAATGATTGAGAGCTACTGTTTTCTCATTGTTATAGCTACGGATCTTCAACAACTATGATGCTGAGTTGAACACGTTCAGAATCACTGGAGTACTTGGAAGTGACGAAGATTTCGAGTAATGTTGAAGAACCAAGGAGATCAAGCATTTGGATGAGAAGCTACAAAGTTTATTTATTTTGTAATCCATATGTATTGATAGTTCTATCACTAAAATTGACAAAGGGGGAGATTGTTAGAGCACTGCTCGGTCGAACTCGCAAACGTTGCTATCTCAAGCTTGTTTGTCAAGTTTAGTTGCCAAAACTATAAGTCTTGATTTGTAGTCTACTTATAGCTAAGTCTCGGATTAAGATAGAAAGTGTAGTTGAGCATTAGACTTCACGGCGTTCATCGATTGAAGACGAAGAACTACTAAGGGGAGCTTGTGGAACTTCATCAACAAAAGGTATGTGGAGACTTGAACTCATCTATCAATCAAAAGTCTATCTATTTTATCTCCTATTTGAGACAAAAGTCATATAGCTATATAGACTTCGATCATACACATTTGATATTTCGAGCTGAGTTTAACTCGCTTACATATTTTCCGAAATATGTGTTGGTAAGCTTTTGCTTTAACCAAGTTCATCTTATATTCTTGACGAAAGTCAAAAGATGATCATGTGAAAATCGCCTGGTAACATCTTACATGATTTTTGTGAGACGGTCATTTGATGTAGACTCGGAATGTTTCGTATTGATCTATCGATCACTTGAAAATTGCTTTGAAGCTAATAGTTTTTGTGAGACAGCTATTGTCGTCTTCAAGGAATGTTTCAATGATTGAAAGTGGAGTTTAGAACAATTAACCATGATTGGATATAACACAGTATGCGTACTTGTATGCTAACTGTTGCAAGTTATTCCAAGTCCGGGAACCATAGTATGTATACCCATATGCGTACTGGTTGGTTTAATAAAGACCGGGAACTTAGTATGCATACCCGTATGCGTACTGGCGTAATTTCAGGTCCGTAAATTCAACTGAGTTTGGAAGGTATGAGTACCCGTTCACATACTGACGAACCCAAACTAAGTCCGGCCACTTAGGTATGTGTACCCGTTTGCATACTTGAGTAGGTTATGTTCTAAAATTGGTTTGTTCATGAACTAATATATTTATATAATAATAAGGAATGCAATATTTTGCAAACTGTGGCTATAATGTTCATGAATTGATTCGAGTGAATCAAAATCGATTTTGTTTCAATTGTGTCTTGTATACTTCTATGAGAATATAAACAATTGAACAACTCTATAACTAGTTTCATTTGAGTCATCTGAACTAGTTGTGTTAAGATGAACAAGGTTGATATGAAAGTGTTCATATGGCTAACTTCGGTTAACTATTGTTGAGCCAACAAGGTGTACACGTTTAGGTACGGTTACCCATATCTAAATGAAGTCACTTTTCATTTGTGTGTAACAAGATAAGTTCGATCTAACGGTTGGAAGATATTAGCTTGAGTCTAATCAGATTTTCATCTGACGGTGAATATTGAATACTTTGTTACCAAGGTAACATTGATTGCAAACCCTGATTTGAAGACTATACACCTCTTGTGTGACACTATTTGTGACTAGAGTCGATTCTCCTTTAACCTAGGTTTTTCTAAAACCATTATAGGTTAACGACTTAAAGACTTCATTGGGATTGTGAAACCAGACCCAACTATTTTCTCTGTAGTTGCGTGTTCTGATCTTGCTGTTTTCTATCGTGAATGAGTACTTATCTTCTCTTAGATTTGCTCGATATTTAATCTCCGAAGTATAACGTTTATCTTAAGGAATTAGACTACGAAGTATAACGTTTATCTTAAAGAATTAACTAAGCTGTGTATGAATATTTTACTCTAGTAGTGAGACATGATCATATGATCATAGTGTTAAGGAATTAGTCTACGAAGTATCTTTTGAACTTCATAGATATGACATCAACATAATCTTATGAATGCTGTGATGATTACGAGAATGGGTAAAGGTGAAGATTTCATCTTAGGAAACAATGTTTCATTTGTTTAAAGGAAGTACATTCATGAACTTGTTTTATGAATCGAAAGGAAAATCGCTAGGCTTATTGGTATGGCTATTCATTGCAAATCTTTGGATTACCAATATGTGTGAGATGGTAGAACCGATCGTAACTTGTTATGTATCTTGGTATAACTAATCGCAATGCCTGACTTATAATTTGGTATGACTAGTTTTGATTAATTAGTGTAACCGATCCTAAGTAATCACCTGAGATGGTATGATCGATATTTGTAATTGGTGTGACCGATCCTAGTAATTGGTGTGACCGATCACAATAGAGTTGTGTAATCGATCCTTGTAATTGGTATAACCGGTCCTAGTAATTGGTGTAACCGATCCTAGTGACTGGTGTGACCGATCACAAGCAATACCATGTGTATATGGTAACCGGTCCTGGTAATTGATGTAATCGATCCTGGTAACTGATGTCACCAGTCCTGGTAACTTGTGTGACCGATCATAAGTGTTACATATTAAGGTATAACCGATCCTAGTGATTGGTAGAACCGATTGAACCCATGAATGTATTTTGATATTTGATCAATCACATAGTTGTCTTGGAATTCAGTTGAACCAATTATAAACTTGTTTGGAAGTGTGGTATAATCGATTCCAAGATTGTAAATATGAAATATGATTTACAAAGAAAAGATGTCAACATACTTTGAACACGAACAATAACTCTTATCTTTTATTGTTCAAAGATATTCCTTAATTACTCAAGGATATCCCCTTCCGAAATAAATTAAAAATCTTTTATATTCTTTAATTACCAGCAATTAAATGCGTATCTCTAGAGAATAAAAATTAGTAATGTGCATTTACTAATCAAAGATTTTCTATTGAGAGATTTCGGGAAATATTGGACAAAGCATTTACTGGAATTATGAAAACCGAAGGGGCATTTATTACATATCTTGAGAATACTTTCGGTTTTGGAAATTCCTTGGTGTCCAAACATCCTTGGTCTATAAATACCTAAGTTTTCATTTCTAGCAAACTATCCTAAGAGCCAGGCAAACTTCATCTTTTTGTTATTTCTGGTGGAGCCGTCTATTCGGAGAGGAAAGTACCCTAATTAGGCGAAATTCTCTTACGACCGCTCGTTTAAAGACTTCTGTGGGATCAAGAAGCTCTACGAGTACCGTTGGTGGGAAACTAGATAATTGCAGTTTATTAGTTTTCGATTGATTTGATTGACTAACGGTTATTGAAACTTTGATTACACATAGTTTGTTTATTCTTGAGAATCTTCTCTTCTGATATAAGATTCACTCAAACTAGATCGAAGTATCGACGGGATCTTTAGCATTGTTTGTAGATCTAAATACATCTTGTGATAATCCATTGTTAACAGACTCCATTCTGTACGTGATTGATCACAAAAGATTCAAGTGGTGTTGTGCAGGGTTAATTGAAGATTAAAGAAGATTTGAAGACGAAGAAGATTTCTTATTAGTTTCTCATATCTTTGTGTAGCACAAACCTTGATCGGCTGGGATCCAACTAGAATCGGATTTCTTCGATTGATTAGTTGCGTGAGATCGGTAACGCCTAATAGTTCTCTTGAGATCTATTTTGATTGTTACAAATCCGAATATTATTACTTAGGTAATAGAGATTGGATTGATCTAACCAGGCAAAGGAGTTTATTAGTTTAAACGGAAGAGCCTTTGCATATGACTTGAGATATCTTTATCTTAAAGAATCAATAGAGTTGTTATTTGTTGTTCCTTTACTGTTTGGAATACGATCCAAAGGAATTGTTCCAGTGCATGCACTCATCGAAGTCCGAAGCGCAGGGATATTGAGGAAACTAAGTGAACTAGGGTTAGTTGCTTGGTCTCAACTATACGAAGTTGGTTTAGATTTTGTATAGCGGCTTAATTCTGAGAGTATTTAATTCTGGACTTGGTCCCGGGATTTTTATGCATTTGCGGTTTCCTCATTAACAGAATCTTGCTGTGTCTTTTACTTTTCTATTTCTGCAATTATAATTATTTATTATAATTAGAAGTAAAATACAAAAATGTTAACTCCGTACATACTTGATAGTGATCCTATAGAGTTTGGTTAAGTCCGAACCTATTATCAAGTATCATACTTTGTTGTTGTATTGTCTCGATCTTGTATCCATAGTCAATCACACAAGTTATCTTATTGTCGTATTGTCTCGATCTTGTATCCATAGACAATCACACAAAGTGTGAACCGATTTGTTGTATAGTCTCGACTCAGTCTATATACAATCACTTTCGGTAGAGGACTTATAGGTGGAAAAATAAAAGATTGTGGTGTATTTGGGTACCCTTATCTTTTCATATGGTACCTAGTAATTGATGTAACCGATCCTGGGAACTGATGTAACCGATCCTAGTAACTTGTGTGACCGATCAAAAGTGTTTCCATATTATGGTATAACCGATACTAGTGATTTTTAGAACCGATTGAACCCATGTATGTGATTTGATATTTGATCAATCACATAGTAATCTTGGAATACAGGTGAACCAATTCTAAACTTGTTTGGAAGTGTGGTATAACCGATTCCAAGAATTTAAATCCATGTAAATATGAATAAGGATTTACATTGAAAACATGTCAATATACTTTGAACATGTTCAGTAACTCTTATCATTTATTGTTCAAAGATATTCCTTAGTACTCAAGGAGATCCTGTGCCGAAATAAATAGAGAATCTTTTAATTAAGGTTTTTGGTTTTATATCCTTTAATTTCCAGCAATTAAATGATATCTCTAGAGAATAAAAATTAGTAATGTGCATATACTAATTGGAGATTTTCTATTGAGAGATTTCAGAAATTTTGGACAAGCAGTTATTGGAATTAGGAAAACCGAATTTTGCTATTCATTGTATATCTTGAGAATATTTTTGGTTTTGGAAATTCCTTGGTGTCCAAACATCCTTGTTCTATAAATACATAAGTTTGCATTTCTAGCAAACTATCCTAAGAGCCAGGCAAACTTCATATTTTTGTTGTTTCTGGTGGAGCCGTCTATCCGGAGAGGAAAGTACCCTAATTAGGCGAAATATCTTACGACCGCTCGTTTGAAGACTTTTGTGGGATCAAGAACCTCTACGAGTACCGTTGGTGGGAAACTAGATAATTGCAATCTTATTAGTTTTCCATTAATTTGATTGACTAACAGTTGTTGAAACTTTGATTGCACCTAGTTTGTTTATTCTTGAGAGTCTTCTCTTCTGATATAAGATTCACTCAAACTAGATCGAAGTATCGACGAGATCTTTAGAACTATTTGTAGATATAAAGACATCTTATGATAATCCATTGTTAACAGACTCCGTTATGTGTGTGATTGATCACAAGAGATTGAAGTGGTGTTCTGCAGGTGTTTTCTGAATATTAAATAAAATTTGAAGACAATGAAGATTTCTTAATTGGTTCTCTTATCTTTGGGTGTGCACAAACCTTGATCGGCTGGGATCCAACTAGAATCAAATTTATTCGATTGATTAGTTGCGTAAGATCGACATCACTTTATAGTTTCTTGTTGGAATCTATATCGATTGATTGCGAATCTAAACTTGACTACTTTGGTAGTTATTGGATAGATTGATCTAACCAGGCAAATGAGTTTATTAGATTAAACGGAAGATCCTTTGCGTATGACTTGAGATATCTTTATCTTGAAAGAATCAAAAGAGTTTTTACCAAACAGATTTGTTGTTTCTTTACTGTTTGGAATATGATCTAAAGGAATTGTTCTAGTGCACGCACTCATCGAAGTCGGAAGCGCAGGGATACTGAGGAAACTAAGTGAACTATGGGTAGTTGCTTGGTCTCAACTATACGAAGTTGGTTTAGATTTTGTATAGAGGCTTAATTGTGAGAGTATTCAATTCTGGACTAGGTCCCGGGATTTTTCTGCATTTGCAGTTTCCTCGTTAACAAAATCTTGCTGTGTCTTTTACTTTTCTATTTTCGCAATTATAATTGTTTTATTATAATTAAAAGTAAAATACACAAACGTTAACTCCGACATACTTGATAGTGATCCTATAGAGTTTGGTTAAGTCCGAACCTATTATCAGGTATCACACTTTGGTAGTCGTATTGTCTCGATCTCATATCCATAGACAATCACACAAAGTGTGAATACCGATTTGTTGCATTGTCTCGACTTTGTCCACAGACGATCACTTTCGGTAAGAGGACTTATAGGTGGATAAATAAAATATTATGGTGTATTTGGGTACCCTCGTTTTTTCAATTGGTATCAGGACAGGCAAACACGAAAAGATCTAGCAAACTGTGTTTGGTGTGACCCAACCTATAATAATTGAATCTAATGGATGATTCAGTTAACATAAAGCAAGATATCAAGAGTTTTTAATTAACACTTGATGATGGCATCTACAAATCAATATCTGAAAACCTTCATGAAATCATCTTGAAAGAATCTACTAGACAAGTTAATCTTGTTAATGATGTAGAAACTGATGACAACTGGAAAATTTGTCTACAAGAAAGGCTGGATGAAATTTCCGATGATGCTGACTCAGAATTTGAACGAGAAGTAGAAGAGGATGTCTCAGAATACTCTAAACTACTAGATCTTTTGAAAAATAAAAAAACTGAGAACTTCGCAACTTCTTGATATTATGACTTCTCTTTGTCGTGACAATAAGAAACTGAAAAAGGTTTTCGATGGATATTATATTGGGTATCGCCTCAATGACTCTCTTTTTAAAGATCGTACCGAAGAGCTGAACTCAAAGAGTCTTGAATGCAATAATCTTTGGAGAGATCTCTTTTTGTCGAAAAAGACACTTGTTGAATCTGAAGCAAGGATTAACTCTCAACAAAAGAGTTTTGAAGAGAATGAAGGTATATATCTCTCAAGAGAAAAACACCTTGAGGCTGATCTAGCTGGTGCTCTTGATAAAATCAAGATGTTGGAAGAAGAAAATTTGTACTTGAAAAAGTCCAACGATAGCACAAACAATTTATCCTCATTGTTAGAAGCGGGAAGATTTCATGGTGATACACGAGGATTGGGATATTCTAAGGAATCAAGTGCTTCCAACGATAACAATGAGATAAAATTTGTTAAAGCTACAAATTCTTCTCAACCAGAGGCTTCCACTGATGTCAAAAATGATACTATTTCTTGTAAAGAAGTAAAGCCAGTCAAGCCTAAGAATCATGTTCAAACAGACTCTTCAAATATGGCCATCAAAGAGAGCACTTATGCTAATGTCAAGAAACCAACATTGTTAAACAAAGATAAGAAGAAGAAGAATCGTCGAGCTCCAATGCAAGCGGATCCACAAAAAGGTAACATTAAAACTCATACTCCTTATGTTACTCAGCATTGTTATTATTGTGGTAATAAAGGGAACTTGCAATTGGGATGCAAAGTTTGTAAGATGCAGGATGCACTTTCTTTTGTATCAAACGAATTGGCTAAGTTTGCTCCCCGAATGAACTCAGTTCGTTATTTTCCTAAGTTTAGGCAAATGAATTATTATAATGATAGTTCAAATTTTGCTTATCGCTCGACAAGGTCATCTCATAAAAGACCCAATTATAGAAACATAGATGACTTTGTAAATGCAAAGACAAGATCTGATGTTCCAAATTGGAGGAAGGTTGTTTCAAAAAATGTACAACAAGGCAATGGTATTAACGGTATGGAAGAGAAAGATGCTCTTGCGAAACCCTTCTCTAATTGGGTCCCGAAGTCCTTCATAGCCAAGAAGGGACCAAAAGTTAGTCACAAGAATGACTCTCAGCTGATAAATGTTGGTAACAATGTTTATAAGAGTTATCTTAGACTAATGAAATACATAATGTTGTCTAATGTCTTTTGTACTAATGAATGTTGTGATAATGACAATCTTCATCACAAATCAAAGAATAAAAACAGGAGATGGAACAAGAGTAATAAGAAAACCAAGCAAGAGGTCAAGAGTGATGATCCTGTCTTAGTCACTTGTGACAAAGAAGACAAGGCTCAACTCAACACAACCTAGTTGTGTTGGAATGTGCATGCTCTCACCTTTGTGCTCAATCTTATGAAGGGTTAGTAAGCACATGAAACTGAGCACATGACCTCTCGGTTACTATATGACTAATTAACATCTTTAGGGAGATTTCTTTTCTTCTATACTCATACCTTCTCTATCTATATTTGATATTTTGATAGAAACGATAATTTTGAGTTTATTATGTTGATATCTAATGATCATATATGTGTATCTCTTTTTTTTACGGTTAAAACGAGCCAAAAATCACTGAATTCGGACATTGTATGCAAAAGTTATGTCTAAAACAGTTTAGTGTTGTGATCCATCACAAGTAAGCACTGTAACCGGTCCTGGTGATTGGTATGAACTATCACAAGTACTGTAACCGGTCCTGGTGATTGGTATGACCCATCACAAGCAATCACCGTAACTGGTCCTGGTGAATTGTGTGATTGGTCCATACGAAAGGAGTGTAAAACTGCTTTTCCCATAACTTCTTCGTCCGAACTCGGAATGACCTCATTCTTTTCGCGTTATTTTCGTAATTAAATTTCCTAAAATATTGAGGTAATTGCAATACTTTATTATCTGTTAAATATTTATGGTGTATTGCATTTGAGTTTATGGGATGTCTGATTTCGGTTTTCATTAATCTTAATATTCGATCTCATATGATGAAACCCTTATGGTTTGTGTGGTTTTTTGATTTAGCGGGATTAAGTTCTATCCCATGTTGGTAGGATTTATCAAAGGATCATAAGGTGTTCCGATTGAAACTCATATGTGAAAAGTCACAATATGTTGAATCAATTTATGTTTACATGAGTTGTGTTTAGCATAAACATATGTGTTTCGGGTTTTCAACTTTTGCTATTGGCACGCATTAGTTAAAACTATTTCAACCTTTCTCTGGTAAAGGTTGCTTTTGTTGTTGTTCTTTTGTTCTTGCGAGAGGATGACAACATACTGGGGGAGAGTTCTTACTTGAACTTGCGCTTAATGATATATCTCTCTGGGGAGAAGAGGCTGCGGAATCTGAGGTAATGAATTTGTTAGTTAATCGTTTTCCTGTTTAAGAAAAGCCTGTTTATATTTCATATATTTGCTTAACAAAATTTCGGTACAATTGATATGTTCCATTATTGTGTATGGATGTATGTGTGTGTATGATTCAATTATTTCCGGTGAAGAAAAACTATGTCAATTTAGTTGGCTTATTGTTTGGTATCTTCTTTATTGTTGGGTATCAAGTGTTTTTGCTTAACGAAATTCGGTGCAATTGCAGTGCTATAATGTCTATGTTTGTTTCAATTGCTTCCGGTTAAGAAAATAATTGTGCAAGTCAATATATTTTGGTTTGTATGTATTGTTTATGGCTTAACAAAATACAGGATAATTTGTTTAGTCCAATTCGATTCCGGATAAGAGAAACTAAGTTAATTCTTATCTTAGTTAGACTTATCAAATTAAAGGATTCGGTTATTCAAGTCTAAACGAATGCCTTGACAAGAAATACTAGTTAACTAACCTAGTGCTTGTCTTGTCTAAATAGAAAGGTCTAAGTTATTGTCTTAATAATTAGAACCTGATGAGAGAAATAAAGTTAATTATGATCTTTATTTTGGTCTTATCGAAATAAGGGATTGTATGTTTACAATCGGTTTAACAAGGTAACTGAGTTTCTTAGTTGATTTGTTAAACTATTAGGGAAAATTGCTTCGGGCAATTGTTTCCTTGATAACATATTAAAACTAAATTACTTGTAGTTTCGGTTTTAATATTGGTTGTCTAAAGTGGTATGTGAAACCTTTGTGCTTAACTCTTATAGGTTGTTTACAAGTTTTTTAGATTTGTAAGATCCTTTCGGTTTTACCTTTATTTGCTCGAACCTTTGTCATTTTGTGACAAAAAGGGGGAGAAATATATGGAGTAAACAAGTGATTTGCAATCACTAATGAAAGGACAATTGTGCTTAAACGTTATATCTAATGAAAGAGTAAAGCATTGACTAAGGGGAGAAACAAATCATGTTGTTGTAATCACTGAGGAATACTACACAGCGTACCTTATGTGATTTTTGTAGTATTCTGACAACAAAAGGGGAATAACAAAGATGTTCGGATTGAATATATACCTATTTTTCCTTAAGGAGGGGGGGGGGGGGGGGGTATAAGCTTTGTTATTCAAATGTCAACAACGGCATTTATTGATTGAATATATGCAGGTTATTGTGCTGTTGAAACTTGGAATCAAGCTTATGTAAAATGAATTCTTGTAATTTGTTTATCCATATGTAATAAGAGTTTTGTCACTAAAATTGACAAAGGGGAAGATTGTTAGAGCATAGATCGGTTGAACTCACTAAGCGTTGGTATGTCAAGTTTGGTTGTCATATTTTAGTGACTTAAAACTCATCTAAAGTCGCTTGATTGTATACTAGAGTTAGCTTCGTTTAGGTTAGACTAGAAAGTCTAGGAATGTTGAGATATACAAGTATTACTCCGAAAACCTGAAGAAAGTGAAGAAGAAGCGAACTACAACAACAACATCATCCTTTCTCTTGAGGTCAGTAATATTGACTTGAACTGCTTTCATTCCTAACGTATCTTTCAAGTCGTGCTATATTGAAAACATAACTACGAAGCTGTATATATAGTACATATTGTATAATACTCTAGTGATGTGACATGGTCATATTTGTATGATAATAGTATTAGGGAATTAGACTACGAAGTATAACGCTTATCTTTTGAACTTCGTAGATATAACATCGACATAATCTTGTATATATTGTTATGATTATGTGAATGGGTTATGGTGAAGATTTTATCCTAGGAAACAATGTTATACATTTGTTTAAAGGAAGTATATTCATGAACTGGTTTTATGAATCGAAAGGGAAATCACTAGGCTTATTGGTACGGCTATTCATTGCAAATCTTTGGATTACCAATATGTGTGAGATGGTATAACCGATCGTAACTTTGTTATGTATCTTGGTATAACTAATCACAATGCCTGACTAATTATTTGGTATGACTAGTTTTTATTAATTAGTGTAACCGATCCTAAGTAATCACCATGAGATGGTATGATCGATATTTTTAATTGGTGTAACTGATAGACGCATTTATGTGTCTATCGTGTATATTGTTAGTACCCATTTTTGTACTTATTATGGTGTTTTATGTGTTTGTAGGTATTTTTGGGAAATAAACATTTTTGGAAAAATCGGCTCGAAAAATTATGCGGAGCACCCCTGGAGGACATCTGCTATGCGGACTCTAACTTTGGATAAGGGGCACCTCAATTGGGCACCTGTTATTCGCACCACCGGTTTGGTTAGGGGGACACCCTTCTACTACATGGTTCTGGCGGGAAAGTGCAGGTTTGAATATTGTTCACCTGCGGAGTTTGCTGTTTTGAATTTGGAGGAGCTGTGGCGAGATTCAATCACTCCAATCGACTCATTCCAGCCTGTTACACTCACACAGGACTGGTAAGTCCTTCATATTCGAAAAACGTGGGTTGAATACGTGAAATTTCTACACAACAGGGAGTACGTGTGCACATGAGATAATCGCGGGATTACAACGTGATTTTATGCGTGATGCTCGTGTTTGGATAGAGCTTGGCCGCTGCAGAAACGTGAAGGAGTTAAATAAGGAAGATTCAGCACTCGTTGACAGCGTGAGAAGAGAAGAAAGGGAAGAAAATATTCCCGAGAAGATATTCATTACTGTCGATTGAAGGGAGAATTATTGGCAGTTATTTCGATGTTGTTGGGTTATAAATAGGTGATGGGATAGCAGAGAGAGGTCTAGGGAGAATTGGGAGCAGTTTGGAACATTAGAAAGCCGGAAAATCAAAGTTGCAGGAAGAACATTTTTTCTGTTGGTGAAGAACTTACGAAGAACATAAGACACTCAAAGACAGTCGTTCTTCAACAGTGCTAGTGACGGTTATTTCTTATCGTTTCCTGTAACAATTGAGTTTGTTACAAATATAAGTGTTACAAACCCGGTTTTAATAATTTTTCTCCCATTTCATCATTTGTGAACCATTTTTGAGCATTAATAAAGATGAATTTTGAGCATGTTTCCATGATGATGATGAGCTAATTCTCGCGTAATCAAGGCACGGAGGAAGCTATTGATGCATGAATAATTTGTAACTATTCTATTTTTCTCTAATTTGCATTTTATAATTCACTCAAATCACTGCTTTGCAGAATTTTAATTGTTTGCATAATTTTCTTAATTAGGTGTGATTCAATTAGATAGGTTATACTTTGTTTAGATAATCTATGCTTAAGGAATACAATTAGTGTTTGAGAATATGCCTGATTATTTGTGAATTAAGAAATAAGAGATTTTAAAGATAATTAGAGTTTTGGAATTTTTATCATCATTCATTCATGTGTAATAGTGAAATCTAGTGTCTTGGTTATTTTCAATCTTGAAATCAAATTTAGAATTAAATTTTCTCTATTTTTAGTTTAAATAAGTCTAAAATCAATTGCTTTCACAAGTCTCAACGAACCTTTTACTACAACAAACTTAAAAATAACATTAAATTTTGGCGCCGCCGACGCAGACTTGTTTTTAAGTTAGAGTTATTAGATTTATTATTTTATTTTATTTTTAGATTTTTATTATTTTGTCTTTGTTCTATTTTACGTTTCTTTGGGTATATTTCTTTGTGTTACAGGTTTGGAGTTTGGACCGAAAAGAATTTAAGCCAAAGACTTTGGTGACTAAGAGATTAGGAGCCAAAGATAAAAGCTAAAAGAAAAGGAAAAGAAAGACAAAGAATTTTTTATTTTATTTTATTAGGTTTTTAGATTTTATTTTTATTTTAGTTTTTATTTCTTTAGATTTTCATTTTAGAAATTGTATTAGGAAATCTTTTATTTTTGTAATTTTTTTTCTTTCTCTTTTGCACCTTATTTTTGGACTTCGGAATGTGAACTTTGGGACATTATTCTTTTATTTTTAAACCCTATGGAAGGGTAGTTTTAAATATTAAACCGTTTGTAGAGAAGGACGACGATTACGATATCGTGTCGGCCCCTCGGGTTCGTACATGACATAGGAGTCGTGGCCCGAGTCGACTTCAGCGGTTCTTCACCCGTCTGGTACGGGAGGTAAGTTTTTTGAAACACCCGCGAATCCCCTGTCAACGAGTTTACTGTCTTCCTTAAGGTGAATAAATGTTGAGGACTGAATACGGATTTTAATTTCCTAGTAAAGGGCAAGGACTGGCCATACAAGATAAGGGTTCGGATTTCATCACCGTTCTCTTCTTGCCCGCTTTAGGAAAACAATACCAAACACGAACCCAAGATTAAAATATTGACTAGAATGAGACCTATAGGGTAACGAGCTTAATAGGAAAGTCGTTCAAAAAATATTGGTTGCTCTTTTAAGCATACTTTGAAGTTCAGGAAGATTACTGTAAGTCGATTAGAGCCGCCTTGTAACCCAGGGAAGCGTTGCCAAAGAGGTGAGGGTATCAAAGATCCTATGAGCTTCCCCTACTTCTCTTCGACTCACTTTATTCGGATCGATCCAGAGAGGTT
This sequence comes from Papaver atlanticum, assembly GCA_023531105.1. NCBI lineage: Eukaryota > Viridiplantae > Streptophyta > Magnoliopsida > Ranunculales > Papaveraceae > Papaver > Papaver atlanticum. Next base: position 28,648,758 of record JAJJMB010007708.1, on the reverse strand, counting down.
TGCTTAGATTGTAACGAATTCCTTTTCGAAGGATTAGAAGTTGGTCTAGAAACAATCTAAGTGGAGCCATCATGCTTGTTGTTTGCTAGAAATCTTTAGGTTTGCTTAGGTGGAGTCAGCCTGCTGTGTGTTTGCTTAGAACCTCCCTTCCTAAGGATTTTTTTTATTTTTTTTAGTGTATGCCAAAATCGCTCAAGTCCATTAGTGAGCGTGCTTGGAAAAGCGACACTTTTGGCCGTTTGATTAGTGACGAGCCTAGAGGTTTTTCTTTTGTAAACGGGGAGCTCGAAGACTCTTCTTTGGAGAGCCCTGTTTTTGGAAACTTCAATTTTGAGAATTTAAGTCTTAGTGAGGAATTCACCCCTAGGATTTTTACTGTGCCAACAATGACAACTTTGAAGGAGTACATGTACCCAACTAGGACCAATCGACCATCATGCATTAAGTTGCCAGCCTCTACGGCTAATTATGAGTTGAAACCTGGTATTCTTCAGATGATCCCTATATTCTTAGGAAAAGATGATGAAAACTCTTACTTTCACATTAGGGACTTTGAAGAAATTTGTGGAACAATTAATATTAAAGACCTTAGTGATGAAGTCTTGAAACTTAGGATGTTCCCCTTTTCCTTGAGAGATAAAGCCAAGACCTGGCTGAACAACCTACCATCTGAATCCATAAAAACATGGCAGGAACTTATTGCTGCCTTCTATTTAAAATTCTACCCCAAGCATAAAACTGCAGCTGTTAGGCAGAAAATTAGTGCTAGTGTTCAACAAGAGGGAGAATCGCTTTATAGGTTTTTAGAGAGATTCAATAATCTCCTAGCCCAATGTCCTCACCATGGGTTTGAGAAAATGAAACTAGTAGAGATTCTTTATAATGGTTTAGACTATTCGACCAAAGCCACGGTCGAGTCTTTGTGCGTTGGTGAGTTCACTAGTAAAAATGCTGATGATGCGTTTTCCTTCTTAGAAGTTGTCGCTGAAAAATCCCAACAGTGGGAGTCTTGTGTTGAACCCCCTAAAAGACTCTTGATCAATAGAAGTAGCACCAATGTGGTTGATACAGGCTTTGGGTCTGATGCTAAGTTTACTGCTTTGTCTAGAAGGTTAGAAGCTTTGGAATTGAATCAGTCTAAACATAGGTCTTTTGTTGAACCTGATGATAGGATTAGAGCCTCTCAAGTCTCTAGTTGTGGAATAGAACCCAATAACTCGTTTTGGGAAGGTCAGGTTAGTGAAGAGCAAGCCCATGTTGTCTATAACAATGATAGATTTGAAAACCGTCAGAAGTTTGACCCATACTCGGAGACCTACAACCCTGGTTGGAGAAACCATCCTAATTTCTCTTGGTCTAAAGGACAGAGTCAAGGCCAGTCTAGTAATTCTCAGTTTCCCCCAGGTTTTGGTTATAATAAGAACCCTTCAGGTCAAGCCCATTTCCAGAACCCTTCTGAGAATAGAATAACTAGCTTAGAGAAATCTCTTAGTATATTACAAAAGAGCCAGGACATATTCGTAAAGACCCAAGAAGTATTACTAAAGAACCAGGCTAGTTTTCAAGAGGAAACCAAGCAGAATTTTCAACATAATGCCAAGACTCTTGCTAAGTTAGAACTTCAAGTTGGTCAAATGGCTAAGATTCTAAGTGAGAGAGATAATGGGAGTTTTCCTAGTCAGACTCAAACTAATCCTAAAGGAGTTCATGAAATAGGAGGAAGATCTTCTGATCATGTGAATGCAATCAAAACCCTTAGGAGTGGTAGAGAAATAGACAATAAGGTTGCCATGCCTGACAGTGAACATGCTGTAGTTCACCCATCTGAATCAGAAGCTGAAGAGATTGAAGGAACCTCTAAGGAGACTGATGAGGCCCCTGATAAGACAAACTTTGTTCCCAGAGCCCCATTCCCACAATTGCTAGTACCAACTAAGAAGGAGTCCACTTTTAATGATATTTTGGAGGTTTTTAAGCAGGTAACTATCAACCTTCCATTATTAGATGCAATTAGGCAGATTCCTCCTTATGCCAAGTTCCTTAAGGACTTGTGTACGCGAAAGCGTAAGCTCGGTGTCCATAAGAAAGCCTTCCTAGCTAGTCATGTGAGTTTTATTATTCAGAATACTACTACTCCTAAGTATAAAGACCCAGGTTCCCCTACCATTGCCTGTACAATAGGGAAATACCGTGTTGAGAAAGCGCTGCTTGACTTAGGAGCCAGTGTGAACTTACTCCCATACCATGTGTACCTTGAGCTAGGACTTGGTGAGATGAAACCTACCCAGATAACACTTCAGTTAGCTGATAGGTCCGTAAAAATTCCTCGTGGTGTGATCGAGGATGTTCTTATTGAGGTCGACAAGTTTATTTATCCAGTGGATTTTGTTATCCTAGATACCCAACCTGTCCCTGACCCAGAGAACCAGATACCGGTAATTCTAGGTCGCCCGTTTTTAGCTACATCTAATGCGATCATCAACTGTCGAAACGGTATTATGAATCTGTCTTTTGGTAACATGACCATTGAGCTGAACATTTTTCATATTAGTAAGTTACCCTCTGAACGAGATGACTCGAGCATAGAAGAGGTCAACATGATAGGAACATTAGTCGAGGAGTCATTACCAAACACTTTGTTAGAAGATCCACTAGAGAAATGCCTAGCCCATTTCGGGATTGATTTTGATGATGATAATGTGATTAATGAGGTGAATGCTTTGTTAGATTCAACCCCTTTGTTTGACACTAGCAATGTTTGGAAATCTAAGTTCGAACCATTACCAGTTTCTGAGTCTACTCTAGTTCCTTCGTTAGAAAAGCCTCCTAAGTTGGACCTTAAACCATTACCAGATTCCTTGAAGTATGTGTTTTTAGGCCCAGCTGAAACTTTACCTGTGATTGTAGCATCCAACTTGGATAGTGATCAGGAAAGTAGGTTAGTAACCGTTCTTCAAAACAACAAGGAAGCTTTAGGATGGACCATAGCAGACATTAAGGGTATAAGTCCTACAGTTTGTATGCATCAGATTTATTTAGAGGAAGAAACCAAACCTTCTAGGGAGATGCAACGTCGACTAAACCCTAATATGAAAGAGGTAGTTCGAACCGAGGTTCTTAAGTTGTTAGATGCAGGCATTATCTACCCTATTTCAGACAGCAAGTGGGTCAGCCCTGTTCAGGTTGTCCCCAAGAAATCCGGTATTACTGTAGTCCAGAATGAAAACAATGAGTTAATCCCAACTCGAGTGACCACGGGTTGGCGTGTTTGTATTGACTATAGGAAATTGAACAAGGTCACTAGGAAGGACCACTTTCCCCTTCCTTTCATCGACCAAATGCTAGAGAGATTAGCTGGACATAGTCACTACTGCTTCTTAGATGGCTACTCCGGATATAATCAGATCGTTATTTCCCCTGAAGACCAAGAAAAAACTACTTTTACCTGTCCCTTTGGTACCTTTGCGTATAGACGCATGCCTTTCGGGCTTTGTAATGCCCCTGCGACTTTTCAACGTTGTATGATGAGCATATTTTCTGACATGGTAGAACGGTTCTTAGAGGTCTTTATGGATGATTTTTCAATATTTGGTTCGTCTTTTGATGAGTGCTTGCATCATTTGTCATTAGTTTTGACTAGGTGTAAGGAGAAGAATTTAGTGCTTAATTGGGAGAAATGTCATTTCATGGTTCGTTCAGGAATTGTTTTAGGGCATATCATATCTTCTAAGGGTATAGAGGTAGATAAAGCCAAAGTTGACCTTATTAAGACTTTACAGGTCCCAAAAACCGTAAGAGATATTAGGTCATTCTTAGGGCATGCAGGTTTTTATCGTCGTTTCATTAAGGATTTTAGCTTGATTTCTAGACCTCTTTGCAATTTGCTTGCAAAAGATGTTAAGTTCGTCTTTGATGATGCTTGTTTAGAGGCTTTTGAGAAGCTTAAGACTTTACTCACTACCGCCCCCATAGTCCAGGCACCCAACTGGAACCTACCCTTTGAGATCATGTGTGATGCTTCAGATTTTGCTATTGGTGTTGTGTTAGGTCAGCGAGAAAACAAATTACTCCATGTGATTTACTATGCTAGCAAAACTCTGAATGATGCCCAGTTGAACTATACTACTACAGAGAAGGAACTGTTAGCCATTGTGTTCGCCTTAGACAAGTTTAGACCCTATCTCTTAGGTTCTAAGGTCATAATCTTCACTGATCATGTTGCTTTGAAATATCTTCTTTCCAAGAAGGATACAAAACCTAGATTGATTAGATGGATCCTATTGTTGCAGGAATTTTCCTTAGACATTAGAGACAAAAAAGGTGCAGAAAATGTAGTAGCAGACCACTTGTCTAGGCTTGTTGTGGATACCCCTGATGATTCCCCTCCTGTTAGAGATAGTTTTCCTGATGAACAACTGTTCTTTGTTACCCAATTACCTTGGTATGCGAATATAGTGAACTATCTTGTTACTGGTCGAATGCCCCAACATTGGGGTAAACAAGATCGTTCTTGATTTTTTGCTGAGGTTAAGCACTTCTTTTGGGATGATCCTTATTTGTTTAAGTATTGTCCAGATCAGATTATTAGGAGATGTATACATGAGATTGATCAGTCAAGTATTATTTCCTTTTGTCATGATCATGCTTGTGGGGGTCACTTTAGTGCTAAGAAGACTGCTGCTAAGATATTGCAGTGTGGATTCTATTGGACTTCGTTGTTTAAAGATTCCCACAGTTACTGTGTTACTTGTGAACGTTGCCAAAAATTAGGAACCATTTCCCGTAGGAACATGATGCCCTTGAACCCTATTTTAGTTGTTGAGGTCTTTGATGTGTGGGGTATTGACTTTATGGGTCCGTTTCCTAATTCTTTTGGTAACCTATACATCCTTGTCGCTGTAGACTATGTCTCTAAGTGGATTGAGGTGGTTGCGTGTAAAACCAATGACCATAGGGTCGTAGTCAAGTTTTTGAAAAAGAATATACTTACACGTTTTGGTACGCCGCGAGCTATAATTAGTGATGGAGGTTCACACTTTTGTAATAGACCATTTGTTCTTTTAATGAAACAGTATGGTATTACCCACAAAGTAGCTACCCCATATCACCCACAGACTAATGGTCAGGTAGAGGTCTCCAATAGGGAAATTAAGTGTATTTTAGAGAAAACAGTTAATCCCAATAGGAAAGACTGGTCATTGAGGCTTACTGATGCCTTATGGGCTTACCGTACTGCGTTTAAGACACCCATTGGAATGTCACCTTATCGTTTAGTATTTGGCAAGGCATGTCACCTGCCTGTTGAGTTAGAGCATAAAGCCTATTGGGCTATTAAGCAGCTAAACTTTTCACTTGACAAGGCAGGAGCTCACAGAAAGCTCCAGCTCAATGAGTTGGACGAGATTCGTAGAGATGCATATGATAGTGCTAAGGAGTATAAGAACAAAATGAAACTTGTGCATGATAAGAATATTTTACGAAAGTCATTTTCTCCAGGTCAAAAAGTTCTTCTGTATGACACTCGTTTGCATCTATTCCCTGGGAAGTTGCGCTCTCGGTGGACCTGCCTTTTGTGGTCAGTACAGTTTTTCCTCATGGAGCTGTTGAGATCGAGACACCGGATGGTAGTAGTTCTTCGAAGGTTAACGGTCAGAGATTGAAACCCTTTTTAGAGACCTTTCCTACAGGTGATGTTGAGGAGGTCCCTCTGGAGGACCCTGCTTACCCTTGATTGACCATCGAGGTCATTGTATGTTGTATATTAGTTTTTGATTTCTCTCTTCACCCAGGTACTATCTTTCCAACTTCTCCTTGTGTTTTTTTTGGTAATGCTCTTTCATTAGAAACATTGGGGACAATGTTAAATTTAAGTTTGGGGGTATGGGAAAAACTTTTTAGTTGCAATAAATTAACTCCAGAGCCTAGAAATATATGCCTATTAAGGATGGCACTAACCAATCTAAGTGGATGGAAGCATTTTGGTTTTAGGAGTTGAAGAACCAATCTGAGTAGATGGAAACATCTATAAGAGTCTATTCGTAAAAGCACAGAGATCAGGTGTTAGAAATAACATGATAGTTTCGCCATATCTCGTTGAGTCATTTTCACTTCTGTTTTTATTTTATTTTCTTTTTAAAATATGTTTCTCTAAGTAATTAGGTGGGGCTCACGATTCAAGTTGTTACCACTACTAGGGTGTAATAGAGTGATTGAGATACTAAAAAAAAAAAAAAAAAAAAAAAAAGACCAGACCAATATACCAATCGGAATAAATATTAACACTTGGATAGTAATATGTGTGTGTTCTCCCTGTCTCCGTCGCCTAAACAAGCATGGAATGCAGGATCCACGGGAATTACCATGTAATCTGCTGACAAGAAGCATGCGCTTGGATCCACAATATCTAATCATGTTGTTAGTTCTAAATAAATAATGTGTGTTCAATAAATAGACCGCTGGTTCCCTTGTATATGCCAGACGAGTTGATCTAGAATTAGGATTATTGACCACTGGTCCCCTTGTATATGCCAGTTGTGTTGATATTAGTCAGACCGGTATCTCAGTCCATTAGGATAGGTTCATCTTGGCATAGGCTTTCAGACAGATATGAGAAACACCGTTCACCTAGTCAACATCAAAACCATCTATGTTTTTCTATATCCATCTCTTAATCTATCCATGTGATTTGTTGACTCCGGATATTGATGTCCATAGTGAAACTATCTGAGTAGAGCTCTGTCACTTATATATGAATTTTAGTATGCTTGAGTGCAAACTCGTGTACAGCAATTGGAATTTCGCATCAGGGTACTTCCTCCCGTAATCAATAAGTATGCCAACCAAGGAGGTTTTTTAGTGCAATTTCAAGGTTCTTCGTAGATAGCTAGGGTCTGGAGTAAAGGTTTTGTGGGTACAACTATGGTAAACCCTCCCGAGACTATAACTCGGACACTAGGGCCACCTAGGGGTACAAAGGCTTGTTGCACACGCTAAGTGCAATCGCGATGCCTGCGACAGTGAGTTAGGTTTTTATTTTGTAGTTTTGATTTGCTCGGTACTAGCAAATAATAAGTTTGGGGGTATTTGATAGACGCATTTATGTGTCTATCGTGTATATTGTTAGTACCCATTTTTGTACTTATTATGGTGTTTTATGTGTTTGTAGGTATTTTTGGGAAATAAACATTTTTGGAAAAATCGGTTCGAAAAATTATGCGGAGCACCCCCTGGAGGACATCTGCTATGCGGACTCTAACTTTGGATAAGGGGCACCTCAATTGGGAACCTGTTATTCGCACCCCTGGTTTGGTTAGGGGGGCACCCTTCTACTACATGGTTCTGGCGGGAAAGTGCAGGTTTGAATATTGTTCACCTGCGTAGTTTGCTGTTTTGAATTTGGAGGAGCTGTGGCGAGATTCAATCACTCCAATCGACTCATTCCAGCCTATTACACTCACACAGGACTGGTAAGTCCTTCATATTCGAAAAACGTGGGTTGAATACGTGAAATTTCTACACAACAGGGAGTACGTGTGCAAATGAGATAATCGCGGGATTACAACGTGATTTTATGTGTGATGCTCGTGTTTGGATAGAGCTTGACCGCTGCAGAAGCGTGAAGGAGTTAAATAAGGAAGATTCAGCACTCGTTGACAGCGTGAGAAGAGAAGAAAGGGAAGAAAATATTCCCGAGAAGATATTCATTACTGTCGATTGAAGGGAGAATTATTGGCAGTTATTTCGATGCTGTTGGGTTATAAATAGGTGATGGGATAGCAGAGAGAGGTCTAGGGAGAATTGGGAGCAGTTTGGAACATTAGAAAGCCGGAAAATCAAAGTTGCAGGAAGAACATTTTTTTCTGCCGGTGAAGAGCTTACGAAGAACATAAGACACTCAAAAACAGTCGTTCTTCAACAGTGCTAGTGACGGCTATTTCTTATCGTTTCCTGTAACAATTGAGTTTGGTCAAGTCCGAACCTATTATCAAGTATCATACTTTGGTAGTCGTATTGTCTCGATCTCATATCCATAGACAATCACACAAAGTGTGAATACCGATTTGTTGCATCGTCTCGACTTTGTCCATAGACGATCGCTTTCGGTAAGAGGACTTATAGGTGGATAAATAAAAGTTGTGGTGCATTTGGGTACCCTCGTCTTTTCATTATACGTCTTAAATTGCGCTCACTTTTTTTGTAGGAGTGTAGATTCTTTTAAGAGGAACATATCATTAAAATATTAGATTTATATTCTTTGTCGTTTAAGTTTTATGGAGAAAATGGCGGAAATCATGTATGATAATGTGCAAATAAGAATGTCACGAATCCTCCTCTCAAAAACTTCTAACTGTTTCGATGATTTTCAAACGAGCAACTATTCTCATCTTATTATTAACCAATCATATGTAATTTTTAAACGTAACAAGTCTTGTTACAATATGAACAAAACCTTTTTTAGTTAATAAGGAAGGATAATATAATTATCAATATAGTAAATGTTGTAAATTTTTTATTTTTATTTTTTATGAACGGTATACATAATTGATGTAAAGATGTAGAAGTGATTAAATTAACAAATAAGAAAATGATCATTGTGATTATAATGAATCAAGATACGATAGAGTCGTATAACTATATAGACTTTACATTATACACATTTGATATTTCGAGCTGAGTTTAACTCGTTTATATCTTTCTCGAAATATGTGTTGGAAAGCTTTTTGCTTTAACTACGTTCATCATTATTCTTGGCGAAAGTCAAAAGATGATCATGTGAAAATCACCTGGTAACATTTTACATGATTTGTATGAGACATTCATTTGATGTAGACTCGGAATGTTTGTTATTGATCATTTGATCACTTGAAAATTGCTTATAAGCTAATAATTTATATGAGACAACTATTGTCGTCTTCTAAGAATATTTCAATGATTGAAATGGGAGTTAAGAGATAAAACCCATGTCTGGATACATTACGGTTTGTGTACTAAGTGTACGAACTGTTTTGACAGTAGTCAGGACCGGAAGTTAAGTTTGCGTACCCATTTGCAAACTGTCGGCTTGTGACCAATGTCCGGAACTTAAGTTTGCGTACCCGTTTGGAAAGTTAAGTGGTTCAAGTTCTTAAATCGGTTAAGTATGATTTCATACTCATGAACAAATACATTTATATATTAAGGAATGCAAACGTTGCAAACCGTGGCTAAAATGTTCATGAACTGATTCTTTTGAATCAATCTGATTTTGCTTCAATTGTGTCTTGTATACTTCATATGGCTAACTTCGGCTAACTGTTATTGAGCCAACTTAATATACACGTTTAGGTACGGTTACTCATATCTAAATGAAGGTATATTTCATTTGTGTGTAACAAGCTAAGACCATCTAACGGTGGAGAGATATTTCTTTAGTTTTAAGCAAACTTAGCTTGAATCTTAAATCAGGATTTCATCTAACGGTGAATATTGATTTCTTTGTTCCAAAGCTATCAAACCCTGATTTGAAGACTATATAAGGGAGAACTCTAGCAACTGGGAAACCTAATCCCCACACCTCCTGTGTGATACTAGTTGGGACTCGAGTCAATTCTCCTTTAACCTAGGTTTTTCCTAAAACCATTATAGGTTAACGACTTAAAGACTTCATTGGGATTCTGAAGCCAGGCCCAACTATTTTCTCTGTAGTTGCATGTTCTGATCTTACTTGTTCTATCGTATTGAGTACTATCTTCTCTAAGATTTTCTCGAGATTTATCTTCGATAGGTAAGATATAAAGATTAATCACAAAGCTATTCGTCTTATTCTTTGTGATTCCACAATAACTTGTTCTACTACCATATAGTTAAGTTATTATGAGGTGATTGATATTTCTAGGCTGTTCTTCGGGAATATAAGACCGGATTATCAATTGGTTCCTTTTCACCTTGATTTATCTAAAGAAGGATCAAACTTTGTAGGTATTACTGTGGGAGACAAATTTATCTATCAAAATAGACTTTTCTGTGGGAGACAGATTTGTTTATCAAGTCTTTGACTTTGGGTCGTAGCAACTCTTAGTTGTGGGTGAGATCAGCTAAGGTAATTAAGTGCGCAGAGTCCTTCCCGGGATTCAGAAGCGTAAGGAACACGACTATACCTTAATCAGTGTGAGATTGGTTAGGGCTCAACTACATTCCAGTCCGAAGTTAACTTATAGTAGGCTAGAGTCTGTAGCGGCTTAATACAGTGTGGTGTTCAAATCTGGATTAGGTCCCGGGGTTTTTCTCTATTTGCGGTTTCCTCGTTAACAAAACTTATGGTGTCTATGTTATTTCTTTTCTGCATTATATTTTCTATATAATTGAAATATCACAGGCTGTGCGTAGTTCAATCAATTGGTAAATCCGACCTTTGGTTGTTGATTGAAATCGATTGACACTTGAACATTGGTCTTTGGTACCGTTAAAGTTGTTTCTCATAATTATCAGGCTCGCGGATATCTATCTGTTTGATTTGCTGATTACATTGAGAAACTTAGATATAACTCTTGGATATATTTTCCTTGATTGAGTCTGACTGTCTAGTTTATTCTCTTGGAACTATATTGGATTTAGTCCATACAGATTGCCTAAACGAAATATGGGGTGTGGTTGTTAGACCCCCGCTTTTTCAATTGGTATCAGAGTAGGCAAACACGTTTAAGACCTTATAAGTTTGTGTTTGTAGTAATCTGACTCCATGGACAGTAAAGTCTCTCTAAACGCTTCACCAGAATTAGATCTACTCAACTCCGAGTGTGTTCTAGAAACCATCGATGAGGTTGAGTGTTTTAATCTAGAAAAAATCATCAAAAATCTTTGTCGAGAGAAAAAACAATTGATAAGGAAAATTGATGGTCCTCATTGCGAAATTTATATCAAAAACTCCGATCTTCGAGAATGTTCTGAAGAGATAGTTAATGTTCGAGCATAGCTCGGTTGAACCCACCAAGCGTTGGTATGTCAAGTTTGGTTGTCATATTTTAGTGAATCAAAACTTATTTAAAGAGTCGTGAAAGATGCATTTATGTGTCTATTTTCATCTCTATTGTGCATATTGTTAGTACCCATTTTTGTACTAATTTTTGTATTTTATCCCTTTGTAGGTGTTTTTGGAGAAATAGCCTTTTGCGGCGAAATTGTATCAAAAAGTTGTTAAAGACACCTGGAAGGACATTTGCTTTTCGGACTCTCATTTTGGATAAGGGGTAACCCATTTCAAAGCAGCTACTAAACACAGACCGGGACTGGATAGGGGGAGGTCACTATCTTCTCAAAATTCAAATTCTGTTTTTGGCGGGAAAATATAAACACATTCTGGCAGTTTTGGTGGTAGTGATTTGGAGGAGTTTTAGGTCGATTAAACCTCTGATTTTCATAGGGTAGACTCCTTACGGGTCTAGGAATCTAACATGGGTGTTGAAATCGATTAAACTGGGCTCAATCGACGGATTTTTATCTCAACATCAAAATATGGAAAGTCACGTGTGTGACCGATTTTAGGAAATTTTAGAGAGATTAAAGGAAAGATTTTCTTCCCAAAGCTTTATATATATCTAAGGAAGAGTTTAGAATCAAAATGAAAGCTCAGATACGCGTGGAAATTCTAAAACAAGAAATTGCCGCAA
>JAJJMB010007708.1:28441183-28636265 GCA_023531105.1 Papaver atlanticum | reverse complement strand
GGGAACCGATCCTAGTACCTAGTCAACCGAGTTTTGGTAACTAGCGTTACTATGCACAGTACTCACATGGAGGTAGAACCGTGAAACCCATGATTGGTTATTTGATAGGATAATCAATCACATAGTTCTTGGAAGTCAGATGAACCAATTCTAAATTCGTTTGGAAGTGTGGCAAATCAGTTCCAAGATTGTAAGTATGAAAAAGGAATTGCAATGTAAATATGTCGACATACTTTGAACATGTGCAGTAACTCTTATAATTAATTGTTCAAAGATATTCCTTAATAGCTAAAGAAAAATCCCACGATCGAAATAAATTGAGAATATTTTAATTAGGGTTTCTTAGTTTTTATATGCTATTTAATTTCCAGCAATCATATGCATATCTTTAGAAAATAATGATTCGTAATGTGAATTTACTTATTATAGATTTTTCTATTGGGATTTCGGTCAATATTTGGACAGTGCATTTCAAGGAGTTATGAAAACCGATTTTGTGTTTATTGCATATCTTTGAGAATATTCGGTTTTTGAAATTACTTGGTGTCCAAACTTCCATGTCTATAAATATTGAGGTTTGCATTTCTAGTATACTAATCCTAAAATCCAGAAAAAATACCTTTGTTGTGTTGTTAATGGTGGAGCCGCCTATCAGAGAGGAAAGTATCCTAATTAGGTGAAATCTCTTATGGCCGCTCGGTTTAAAGACTTCTTTGGGATTGAGAAGATCTATTAGTACCGTTGGTTGGAAACTAGATAATTGCAGTTTATTTTGGTTTTCGATTGATTTGATTGACTAATGGTTGTTGAACTTTGACTGCACCTAGTTTGTTTATGATTGAGAATCTTCTCTTCTGATATAAGATTCACTCAAACTAGATCGAAGTTTCGACGGGGATCTTTAGACTGTTTGTAGATCTAAAGACGTCTTGTGATAATCCAACATTAACAGACTCCGTTCTGTGTGTGATTGATCACAAGAGATTCATATTTATTGTGTGCAGGTGTTTATTGAAGATCAAAGAAGATTTGAAGACAAGAAGACTTTTTGGGTTCATAATCTTTGGTGTGCACAATAATTGTTTCGGATGGAAAGGGATCCAACTATTATCGGTTTATCTTTGTGATAGATTGGATTAATTAGTTGAGTAGATCGGCATCAATACACTTCTTTGTGATTAATAGTATTAATTGCATAGTCTAACAATTACTTCGGTAGTTGTTGAGAGATTGATCTAAGGACCCGACAAAGGAGTTTATTGGTTAAACGGAAGAGCCTTTGTTAAACTCATATCACGTTGTTTGAAAAGAGTTGTTAACGAACAGATTTGTTGTTCCTTTACTGTTTGGAATACGAACCAAAGGAATTGTTCCAAGTGCGTGACTTACTGCAAGTTGGAGGCGCAGGGATACTGAGGAAACTAGGTGAATTATAGGTTAGTTGCTTTGTCTCAACTATACGAAGTTGGTTTGATTTTGTATAGCGGCTTAATTCTGAGAGAATTCAATTCTGGACTAGGTCCCGGGGTTTTTCCTGCATTTGCGGTTTCCTAGTTAACAAAATCTTGCTGTGTCATTTACTTTTATTTTCCGCAATTATAATTTAAAGTAAATCACACAAACGTTAATTCATATTTTACTTGATAGACAATCCTTAGAGTTTGGTTAAATCTGAACCTATTATCAAGTAAACATACTTCGTTGTTGTATTGTCTCGATCTCGTATCCATAGACGATCACACGAAGTGTGAACCAATTAGTTATATTGTCTCGACTCAGTCCATAGACAATCACTCTCAGAAAAGGACTTATAGGTGGAAAAGTTTTAGATTGAGGTATATTTGGGTACTCTCATCTTTTCAGTTAATCTCCAGTTGAAGTTGGATGAAAAAATCTGGATCAATTCTGATCTTGTTGCAGAAATTTCAAGGTATAAGGATTTGAAGTCTATCAAAGTATCTTCAATGAATTTGAAAAACTCCTTTAATTCTTCCCCGAAGAATTGTCGTAAGTCAGGAGATAAGCGAGGTTTAGGCTTTGTAAAACCTGATGTGACTCTGAACCTCTAAGATGAATTTAAAGATGTTGGTACGTGTATGTTTTATGGTTCTCAAAATCATTTTCAACATATGTGTACACCTTTCAAGAAAAGTTTAAATGTTGCTAGTGATCTTCACAAGAAAGCTGAACAACTGTTTACTACTCTAAAAAGGTGTAAAAATCTAACAAGAAAACCCAAACGGGATAGTAGTGTTAGTATGGGAGATTTGTCTCTAAAGTCAACATCACCCTTTCAATGGTTCCTTGATAGTGGATGTAGATGACATATGACTGGAGATCTTTCATGGTTTGTGAATTCAAGCGATTTTGAAGGAGGTCCAGTAACATTCGGAGATGAGAGTTATTGCTACATAAGCAAGAAGGGGACGATCAAACTACCTGGCGTTCCTGAAATCCATGATGTAGTATACGTTAAAGGTATGACTGCTAATCTTCTTTCTGTTAGTCAAATTTGTGACAAAGGCCATAAAGTTGTCTTTAATGCGAATGGATATGACATTGAAGATAAAACTGGAAAAGTAATTTTTTAGGGAACTCGTGGTAAAAATAATTGTTATCTCTTAGATACTCAGTTTAGCAATTGTTGCAATTTGACTAAGGTGGAATCTACAAATATTTGGCATGAACGTTTTTGTCACATTAATTATCGTCTTCTAACTAAGATCATCAACAAAGAACTTGTTAGAGGTTTTCCCAAAATAAATGCTAAGATTGATGGTGTCTGTGGTGCCTGCCAAAAGGGTAAACAAACGAAAGTTCCACATAAGTCATCTCGAGATATTCTCACTAAAGATCCTCTTGATTTAATTCATATGGATCTCTTTGGCCCTATTCAACAACCTATTGTTGCTGGGAAGAAGTATGCTTTAGTTATGGTAGATGAATACACCAGATTCACTTGGGTAGCATTTTTAGCTCATAAGAATGAAACCCTTGATGAATTCAAGATTATTGTTGATGGAATCCAGAATGAACAGGGTCGCAAACTAAAAAAATTAGAAGCGACCGTGGAACTGAATTCAAGTACACCAAGGTGTTTGAATTTTTTGACAAACTGGGGATTATTCAACAAAACTTACCACCCATTACTCCACAAGTAAATGGAGTTGAAGAAAGGAAGAATATGAACATTCAGGAAATGGCAAGGGTAATGCTCCATTACAAAAAATTACCGTTAAAGTTTTGGGGAGAAGCTGTTTTTACAGCATGCTATTTGATCAACCGTGTCTATCTACGGTCAAAAACCCTAAATACTCCTTATGAGTTGTGGTACGGTAAGAAACCCAACTTACATTATCTCAGAGTGTTTGGAAGTAAGTGCTACATTCTGAAAGATCGAGAACAGAAAGGGAAATTTGATTCTAAAATTGATGAAGGTATCTTTCTTGGCTATGCATCTGACAGTCGTGGTTTTCGAGTATTTAATCTCAGAACCCAGGTTATGATGGAATCAGCAAATTTCATCATTGATGATCTGAGCAATTTTCGCCATGATGACTCTCCTGCTGAATTTCCTCCAATGGAGACAATTGAGAAAGTCAAAGAAATCCCAGAATCAGTAGAAGTTGTTCTAACAGTTACTGATCCTGACGTTTCTAGTGACGAGGAGAAAGGCCCTAGTCAGGCCATTCCTGTTGAACAAGAACGTGCTCCTCCACGGCACCTCTAGGTTCAAAGTAATCATGATGCTAACGGTATTATTGGAGGAAAAGATTCTACGGCTAAGACGAGAGGACAACTTCAAAATATTTGCAATTTTGGTTGTTATCTATCGCAAGTAGAACCTAAAAATATTGATGAATCTCTTATTGATCCCTTTTGGGTGAATGCAATTTAAATCAATTTTAAAGACTAGATGTATGAGAGCTCGTTCCTTGTCCCTCCAATATCAATATTGTTGGTACAAAATGGATATTCAAGAACAAGTCAGAAGAATTTGGCACCATAGTCAGAAATAAAGCAATACTTTTCGCCTAGGGATATTCATAGATTGAAGGAATCGACTTTGACGAAACCTTTTCTCCTGTGGCACGCCTTGAGTTTATTCACTTATTATTAGCTCATGCTTGTTTTCTCAAGGTTAAGCTATTTCAAATGGACATAAAATCCGCGTTCCTAAATGGGAATTTAAAGGAAGAAGTCTATGTTGCTCAACCTAAAGGATTTGAAAGTCCAGAGTTCCCAGATCATGTCCTCAAGATCAAAAAGGCATTATATGGGTTAAAACAAGCACCTCGTGCCTGGTTTGAAAAACTAACTACTTCTCTTCTTAGGAAAGGTTTTTCGAGAGGTGGAGCTGATAAAACATTGTTTACCAAATGGAGTGGGAAAGATGTAGTCATTGCTCAAGTTTATGTAGATGATATCATCTACGGATTAACATCCGAGGAAATTGCTAAAGATTTTCAAATCTCCCTTGGTAGGGAGATTTGAAATGAGCAATGTTCGTGAATTAAAATTCTTTTTAGGATTACAGATTCAACAACATAAGGATGTAATTTACTTATCTCAAGAAAAATATGCTAAGGATCTTGTTACAAGGTTCGGTCTTGATAAGTCAACTTCAAAGCTGACTCCTATGCCCACCACTGGTAAACTACATCGAGATGAGAAAGGAGTTAATGTGGATCAAAAACTTTATCGATCCATCATTGGAAGTCTTTTATATCTCACAGCTACTAGACCTGATATTGCTTTTAGTGTTGGTTGTTGTACTAGATTTCAGGCTAATCCAAAGGAATCTCATCTTGGAGCTGCAAAAAGGATCGTGCGATACATTCAACACACTATCGGGTATGGCTATCTTATAATTTTGATACTAACACTTATCTTACCGCCTATTCAGATGCTGATTAGGCAGGATGTGTGGAAGACAGAAAGAGTACTTCTGGGGGTTTCTACTATGTAGGA
Organism: Papaver atlanticum; assembly: GCA_023531105.1. Taxonomy (NCBI): domain Eukaryota; kingdom Viridiplantae; phylum Streptophyta; class Magnoliopsida; order Ranunculales; family Papaveraceae; genus Papaver; species Papaver atlanticum. The sequence continues at coordinate 28,631,294 of JAJJMB010007708.1, read as the reverse complement.
TTGAATCTTGTGGCTTGGCATAGCAAGAAACAAAATTCACAATCCCTTACAACGTGTGAAGCAGAATATATTGCTGCAGGTTCATGTTATACTCAACTTTTATGGATGAAACAAATGCTTGCTGATTATGGAATTGACACTGGAATAATGAAAATCTTTTGTGATAACTCTATCACGATTCGCATCACTGAGAATCCCGTTGAGCACTCAAGAACTAAGCACATCGACATCAGGCATCATTTTATTAGAGATCTCTATGAAAATGGTATCATTAACATGGAATTTGTGCCTTCCGAACAACAATTGGCTGATATTCTCACAAAACCTCTAAATACTGCTACGTTTCAACACTTACGACAGTCTATTGGTGTTGTTTTGGCTCATTAGATTTCTAGCTTTTTCTTGCCCCTGGATCTATCAATATCTTTTGGGCAATAAAAGTTTGAAAGTTCAGTGAAGTGTTGTTTCAATTCCTCATTTGTTTCTAGTAGTAGTAGTTTGGTTCTATTTAGTATCATTTTTGTGCAAACAAATCCTTCTTTTCTTGTAAAAGTAAGGTCGCTCTTGTTGTTCTTTCGGGAATGACATTTTATGGGGGAGAGTTCTTAATTGAACTTGTGCTTAATTGCCAAATCTTTGTGGGGAGTGCGGCTGTGGAATATTGTAGGAGTTATCTTGTATATATAAACTCCTTGATGAATACACTAAGTTTCGACTATGTGAAATGATAGGTGTTTAAAAATCGACTATGTGAAATGATAGGTGTTTAAAAACACCTCTCTAAGTATCGATTGATTATGCTTTCTTAGCTAGTTTTCTTGTGAAATTGTATTATTAGCTTTCTTTTATATTTTATGGGAATTTTGGAGCTTATTCCCGAAAAGAACAAGAAATCGTCCAATTGGCCTGCATGGGAAACCACTACTGGCAGTCATGTGGGTGTTAAGTATCAATCAGCTGAAATCCATTATGAATTACTGGAGAAGGCGAAAGAAGGCAGCCATTTGATTCTTAACGGGTTTACTATAGGCACCCGCACAAGCTACTCAGGGCCACCATCCTCTTTGCCTAATCTAACACCAGTAAAACTTGGTCGAGTCCGGACTGGTTTACTACACAGATCAGTTATCTTCCCAAGCCAAGAAGACGAAGCTACCAAATTGCTTCACGCCGGAAAGCCATGGTTCTGGTGGGTTTTCTCGTCGGTCCAAGAGAGATTATTTGGTTGATAAAAACATGGAGATACTGTCAGAATTCATAGAAGATTCAGTCGTGGAATTTCTGACCAAAGGGAGGAGGTTGCTGTCACTGAGTATTATGGTTGAGTGGTTTGATTTTGCAGAAATTGGAGCCTGTGTATTTTTGGGAACATTGGGTTTGTGATTGAATGTGAATTCTCTGCAGGGAAGGTGATATAGTGAGGCTTAGAATCACTAGCAAAGCTGTGTCTCCATTAAAAGAGAATGGCATATAAATCTGTTCGAATAAAGGCCTGAATGAAACTGATGGAAGTATGGGTCTGTATTAGAAGGCAAGAACAAGGAGAGCCTAAGCTTGGTACTGATCGTGATGATGGAGGATGGTGCTGTTGTTCATGGACTGGTGGAGCTCGAGATTTGCTGCCATTGTAAATGGAGATCGAGTACAACAGAGACAATGAGAAAGGAGAGCTGTGAATTCGATTTGGCAGTGATATGAAGGCAGTTGGATAACGAGCTCGTGTTGGACTTGATCCGGGTCCGGTATTTCTGTTGTTACCATTGGCTGATGGCAGTAATAGAGATGGAAGTGTTGCTCGAGTTTGGTGGACTGTGAATGATAAAATGGAGCTGAGCTGCTGCTGTGGGCACGAAGTAGTTGGCTACTGTTAGTGCAGTCGAAATTGGCGGTGATGGTTATTAATGGGATTGAGCTGCATCCAGTGAAGATCGTTGGAGTTCGATGATCGAGTTTTGCTGTAAGATGGCAGTGACGCTGTGATACTAATGGATGGAAGAACTCTGTTGTGCTGAGAAGACCGAGGGAGAAACTCGAGTTTGGAGTAACGTCAGTGACGAAGGATGATCAGAGCTATGGACTGAGCTTGGCAATGGATGGACGTGATTATGGCAGGTGAGACTCGAGTGTTTGGATGAAGCTGTGGTCACTGTTAACGGTGATTGGCAGAGATGGTGGAGGCTGCTGTTATTGATGACTGAAACAGAGAGAATGGGTTTTGTCTCAGGTTAAAGATGATGAAGTTCAGCATGATTTGGAGCTTGGCTTTGTTGGTGCTGCTATTCGTGAGTTAACGGAAGGAAGGACAATGGTGATTAACTTAATTACTCGATGGTTCAGGGGATAATGGAGTTTGGGTTTTGCAGCGAGACTGTTGGCTGGTGATGGAGAGGATTCGTTTGCATGGCAATTGGTGAACGATTAAACTCTCTGCCAATGGCAGTGATGAGACTGAACGACAGATTGATGGCAGCAATATTGATCCTGTTTGACGACAGAGAATGATGGCTGGGTTCAGTTTGTAGAGCTCATGGTGATAATTCAGTGAGAGGCGAGATTGAAACACGACAGAGAATGATGGCAGCAATGAAGCTGCTGTTGTTGGATCGAATGCAGTTATGGCAATGGAGTTGGTGGTTTTCTGAGTCTATTATCAATGGCAGAGAGAGATGGAACGAGCAGGTCAGTACTCAGTACCATGTATGGAAAGTGGGCTGTATTTTATCCGGTTGACGCAAGCCCATATTCATGCCTTGGCGACTTATGTACACACCAGCTTGCCGTTGCTCACTTTGGACTTTCGATGTGACTTATTTTGGAATTGTGACGAGTTTTGGTGACCTACTTCCACCGGGGTGTGATGCACGGGACACAATTCTAAGGAGCTGCACTTTCCTATCTTAGCTAGGTTTCCTAGTTTCTTCAAGAAGAGGTTATAAAACTCTATATATATGGAAGCTTAGATACAATTTGGGATATCTTCTACTCACCGTTTTCTCCCCTTTTGGGGGGGAGAACTATCTCTTTTTTATATTCTTTTGATTGTTAAGGATGAATTCAAAGTTCTAATTGTGAAGCTCAATTATTTACAAGTTTATTTCGAGTTTTAAAGTTAATAATTGTGGATTGTTTTTACTATATCGAAGGTTTATGATTGGTTCTTAGATTGATTTGGGTGTGCAACTAGATTAGTCTATTAATCATTCTAATGCTAGTAGAGATTTGAGCGATCCATAATTGTCGCTTATCTCCTACAAAAGTAGAAATCGCAAGACCTTGCGGAGGGATTCTGTGGAGCAATTGCGAGTAAAGACAACACCAGTAAGTGGACCGAGCGTACCGAGTTTAACTGCTGGGATCAAACCTAAATTCACAACCCCTAAAGCATTCGATTGAGTTACACCTTGTAAGCGTACCTCAGGGCGGCTCAGTTGGATAGAATCTGGTAGTCGAGCGCTTCCGTATCCAGCGACAACAGGAATTTTTGGGATAGCTAAGCGTACCTGCTATTCTACGGTTGGTGACAATTGATTCTAACAAGAGATAAACGGGTACACTGTTGAGTTAACGGTTAGTAACGGCGAAGGATTTCTTAATTATCATCATTTTTATTCTTTTCAACCAACTACCCTTCTTTTATATTATCGCTAATTTAGATAACATATCAATTGCATTACTCCTCGTGGGAACGATCCTTACTACCGCTTTATTACTTGTTAATTAGTGGGAAACATCTTATTATTTTGTTGAGTAAACGACGCTCATCATGAAATCATCGAAACAAAGTTGATATGTTCTCTTTTAGTCATGAAGTATCTCTTTGAGAATTTCATTATGATCCCGCTAGTTTTCGTAGCTTTGCCAATTTATATTGACAAAAAGGGGGAGAATTATTTTGTAGTTCACACTACATATACATATGGTTTACGGATCATTATGTAAGGGGGAGTGGTTTTCATTGTGAGATGAAGTATTGACTAAGGGGGAGTAATACATATCACCATAGTATTATTGTCAAAGTTATGATACAATTGAACTTTGATGTTGTGTAATAATACTATGACACTGTATAACAATAAGAAAACAATCTTGTGTAATTATTGTTATGGCTGTGGATCTTCAACAACTATGATGCTGAGTTGAACACGTTCAGAATCACTGGAGTACTTGGAGTGACGAAGAATTCAAGGAATGTTGAAGAACCAAGGAAATCAAGCATTTGGATGAGAAGCTACAAAGTTTATTTATTTTGTAATCCATATGTATTGATAGTTTTGTCACTAAAATTGACAAAGGGGGAGATTGTTAGAGCACTGCTCGGTCGAACTCGCAAGCGTTGCTATCTCAAGCTTGTTTGTCAAGTTTAGTTGTCAAAACTATAAGTCTTGATTTCTAGTCTACTTAGAGCTATGTCTCGGATTAGGATAGAATGTGTAGTTGAGCTTCAGACTTCACGGCGTTCATCGATTGAAGACGAAGAACTACCAAGGGGAGCTTGTGGAACTTCATCAAAAATGTGGAGACTTGAACTCATCTATCACTCAGAAGTCTATTCTATTCTATTTCCTATTAAGACAAAGTCGTATAGCTATATAGACTTTACATTATACACATTTGAAATTTCGAGCTGAGTTTAACTCGCTTATATCTTTTTCGAAATATGTGTTGGAAAGCTTTTTGCTTTAATTACGTTCATCATTATTCTTGACGAAAGTCAAAAGATGAGCATGTGAAAATCACCTGGTAACATCTTCCATGATTTGTGTGAGACAGTCATTTGATGTAGACTCGGAATGTTTCGTATTGATCATTCGATCACTTGAAAATTGCTTATAAGCTAATCGTTTGTGTGAGACAGCTATTGACGTCTTCTAAGAATGTTTCAATGATTGAAATGAGAGTTAAGAGCTAAAACCCAAGTCTGGATACGTTACGGTTTGTGTACGAACTGTTTTGACAGAATTCAGGACCGGAAGTTAAGTTTGCAATCCCGTTTGCAAACTTATTCAACTGTTTAAGTCAAGGTACTTAAGTTTGCATACCCGTTCGCAAACTGATTTAACTGTTGAAGTCCGGGAACCAAGTTTACGTACCCGTTAGAAAATGGTTTCAACTGAGTTCGGTCCGGAGCTAAAGTTTGCGAACCCGTTTGCAAATTGTCGACTTGTGACCAATGTCTGGAACTTAAGTTTGCGTACCCGTTCGCAAACTTAAGTGGTTCAAGTTCTTAAATCGGTTAAGTACGATTCATACTCATGAACAAATACATTTATATATTAAGGAATGCAATCTTTGCAAACCGTGGATAAAATGTTCATGAACTGATTCTTTTGAATCAATTCGATTTTGCTTCAATTGTGTCTTGTATACTTCTATGAGAATATAAACGATTGAAAAACTCTATGAGTAACACAATTAGATTCATTTGACTATCAATTGATCTAGAAGTGTTAAGATGAACATGATGAATACAAAAGTGTTCATATGGCTAACTTCAGTTAACTGTTATTGAGCCAACTAAATATACACGTTTAGGTATGGTTACTCATATCTAAATGAAGGTATATTTCATTTGTGTGTAACAAGCTAAGACCATCTAACGGTGGAGAGATATTGCTTTGGTTTTAAGCAAACTTAGCATGAATCTTAAATCAGGATTTCATCTAACGGTGAATATTGATTGCTTTGTTCCAAAGATATCAAACCCTGATTTGAAGACTATATAAGGGAGAATTCTAACAACTGGGAAACCTAATCCCCACACCTCCTGTGTGATACTAGTTGCGACTAGAGTCGATTCTCCTTTAACCTAGTTTTTTCCTAAAACCATTATAGGTTAACGACTTAAAGACTTCATTGGGTTTCTGAAGCCAGAACCAACTATTTTATTTGTAGTTGTGTATTCTGATCTTACTTTTTCTTTCGTATTGAGTACTATCTTCTCTAAGATTTGCTCGAGATTTATCTTCGATAGGTAAGATATAAAAAGTAATCACAAAGCTCTTCGTATCATTCTTTGTGATTCCACAATAACTTGTTCTACTACCATATAGTTAAGTTATTGTGAGGTGATTGATATTTCTAAGCTGTTCTTCGGGAATATAAGACCGGATTATCAATTGGTTCTTGTTCACCTTGATTTATCAAAAGATGGATCAAACTTCGTAGGTATTTATGTGGGAGACAGATTTATCTATTAAAATAGACTTTTCTGTGGGATACAAATTTGTTTATCAAGTCTTCGACTTTGGGTCGTAGCAACTCTTAGTTGTATGTGAGATCAGCTAAGGAAATCAAGTGCGTAGAGTCCTGCTGGAATTCAGAGGCGTAAGGAACGCGACTGTACCTTAATCAATGTGAGATTGGTTAGGTCTCAACTACATTCCAGTCCGAAGTTAACTTGTAGTAGGCTAGAGTCTGTAGCGGCTTAATACAGTGTCGTGTTCAAATCTGGACTAGGTCCCAGATTTTTCTACATTTGTGGTTTCCTCGTTAACAAAACTTCTGGTGTCTGTGTTATTTCTTTTCCACATTATATTTTCTATATAATTGAAATATCACAGGTTGTGCGTAGTTCAATCAATTGGTAAATCCAACCTTTGGTTGTTGATTGAAATTGATTAACACTTGAACATTGGTCTTTGGTACCGTTCAAGTTGTTTCTCATAATAATCAGGCTCGCGGATTTCTATCTGTTTGATTTGCTGATTACATTGAGAAACTGAGATATAACTCTTGGATATATTTTCCTTGATTGAGTCTGACTGTCTAGTTGATTCTCTTGGAATTATATTGGAGTTAGTCCATACAGATTGCCTAAACGAAATATTGGGTGTGGTTGTTAGCCCCTGTTTTTTTTCCAGTCAGAAGTATTGTTTTCATATACATCATATCATACGATAGAAAAAGTCATAAGTATTGTTTTCATATACATCATATATATGATTTAGACAACTAAAATGATAGCTTTAAATTTAGATGTAAAAAAGAAAAAAGTTGATCCTAATCAAAAGAAAAGGATTTAGTTTTTACAAAAACAAAGAAAAAGATTGATTATATTCTAAAAATAATAAAAGAAACAGATAACTGATCGTAAGGTTAGTTATTAGAACTAGATGTTGATAACGTGTTATGAAATAAAGAAGAGACGAAAGTAGAGAAAAAAGTAGAAGAAAGAATTATATAGATAAGGGGTTATTCACTTTACTACTCAGTGATTCTTTTTTGTCATCTTTTGGAGCCCTTCATAAAAATCTGGAACCCCTGAAATAGCTTTCCTTTGAAATAGGAAAAAAGATTTCATTGATTCGGTGAGTAAAAGAACCTAATAAAAAGTTCACATGAGGTTGGAAAGATTCCATTAAATTTTATTGGATTGTCTCCTAGAAAACATTCTCTGCTATGTATAAATAAATTTTTACAACGTCATTCCTGTTTCGTATTTTATCTGTTGAGCACTTTTGTTTACCATCAGAAAATTAGAAGGCGGTGAATGTTCTTATTAACCATTAAACATCCTGAAGTAACACCTTATCTTTGCGACTCGAGATCAACTCGTCCACTTGGCAATATACTGAATATACATGGGGAGTATATTTTATGGGAACCTCTATCACTGATAAGGGCATTTTTGAAAAAGATGTGAAAAATTCAATCCCTTCAAAAGGTTTTTGTTGCCTCATGCGCAGGATCTGCAGATTTCAATGATGAAGTTATACGTTTGATGGAAGCCGATAGGGTCAAAGATCATTTGACGGAAGTTAAACAGTGGATGAAGTTTAGCGCAAATGAAATAGTTAATAGTATTTATCCCTTTGGTTTACGCTAGACTCTCCCTTTCACTACTCTCGTAATAATATTTTATTGTCATGTTTTAAAAACCTTTACAATGTAAATGACTCATTTTTACTTCAGTGTTTAAACTTTTGTTGCTCTCTTTCAAAGTCTATTTTTGATTGCTTAAGAAAACATGCCTAAGATAATGAAGTTTGCTTTACCCAACTAGTTGATGGAGTTCTGACAATGGGTTCATGGGTAGACGAGTTAGAAATATATGAGCATGAAAGGAAAAAAAAAACGTGATACAATGGTAGGATTATGTAGGTGCTCTAGGTCATAATGAAAACAAAATACCATAATAACTTTATACATAACAAAGTAAGTACGACAGTTTTCTGACCACATACATTAAAGCCAACACAAATCCAGGGTATCTATCTATATAAAGCTTTTCTTTGCAAATTATAGGGTATCTCACTTCTGTTTGATTCACTATTTATTTTTCTTTTAATTTTTTGTTTGTTTGTGGTATGACAATTTGATTCATTATCGATCAAATAAAATGAAACAAACAGAATTGGGATACCTTATAATTTGCAGAGAAACGCTTTATATAGATAGATACCCTAGATTTCCGATGGATTTGGTGTATGTGGTTGGAAAGCTATCGTATTTTCTATGTAATGTATATGTATAAAGTTATTTTGGTTTTTTGTTTTAATTAACCCGTGTCGTAACAGCACGGCATTAAACAAATTAATTTTTGGTTATAATGATTTTAATAATTACTACAAACTATGATAAGATTTATTTTCACCCATGAAAACTTATAGTTATGAAGATCTTCAATATCTGTCACCCAAGGTGGAGATACCATTTCACATGCATACTAAATCGTGTAAGTTTCAATATACTTTGATTTAAATTTTGCAGTATTAATTTGAAAAACCAATGATAGGTAATATCTTTAATGACTAATGACCATTACTTTTACATAATATATCTATTATTGTTTAATGTTTCTCGGCTAAGGAAAACTAATGGATCGTAGTGGAAGACTAGAAACTCAGACAAAGCAAATGTACGGGATGAGGGAAGCAAATCAGGAAAAATCAAATAAAAAACCGCGGTGATAACAAATATACGACCCATATTATACAATGAACAGTGACACGTACAAACACTCGGAATCCTTGAACCGAGATGAGACGAAATAAATGGTTCTCCCACAAAAATTTAGACCTGGACACCCTCTGGGAGGTCCAAGTCTAAGGTTGACAAAGGGATAACAAAACTTATCGAGGATGCCAAAGAATATTATGAGGAATTGAGACGACGAAATCGACGGGAGAATATCGATATCCTTTGAGGAGGAAAATGAAGAAAAAACCATGCTTGAAACATGAAAGAAATGAGTAGCTTGTAGCTCTGTTCAAAATCACATGATATATTACATTGTAATTTAGAATAACAAAAATATGAAACTAAAAATCTTGATAGCCTCCAGGATTACATATTTTGCACAACAACGAAAAACATCTAAAGAGATAGATCTCTGGTGATGAAAAACTGAACGGGTAGGATGGATTTAGTGAAAGAGGCTGAGAAATTGTTTTCTGTTATCGGGATCCAAAATATGGATGTGTGCTTTACCTTTCTTAATCAGTACTTTAAAATGGTGTGGTGGTCTAACATAGGGGCGCCTACATAGTGCATACATTATAATTATCTTAAACACTGATAATGGCAAGGTTCATATGGGATTCAAGAATAGTAACACTAAATGGAAATAAATTAAAAAAGAAAGGATTCAAGGGAAAACAAATAGGGTCAAATAAAATATTTGGCGGTAGTATGGGAGTCAGATCTAGAAACGGATTCTATCCTAAGTGACAGTGTGCCTCAAAATGAATACAATTAAGTCTAACATTAGGAGAACAATATACGGTCCTTACATTGATCTATACAATGCAATTAAATCTACTATTGTACTCATAAAAATGACATGTAATTTGAATAAATTGTTCTTGGTGCAAATATCACAGGATTTGTCAGCCTAAACTGATGTGTAAGTGGCGCAAAGGCTTAAATCCAAAACCTCTAGCAGAGGTATACGATATACAATGTAGTGCAAAGGGACAAAAAGGTAAATGCAAACCGTTCTCGCATTTCAATGGTCGTCGTATGTCGATGTTGGAGTAAACTTTGGTGGCATTTGTCCTGGTAAATTTATTCCAACAGCTAGGCAAAAAACATAATATAATTTGAAAACATCCCCGTCAATTACCCCATGCGTTTGGATCTTTTATGTGTATTTTAGATCTTGAATGTACTAATCACAAAGTTCTAAACAATATCTTTGAAACTATTTTTGCTTTCAAAATTCAGTTTAGTGGGATATAAAGATGCCAAGTACGTCTTCTTCGTGTTGAATTTTTTCATGGAGAAAAATTGTATCAATGCTCTAAATGGCCAAGTCATGGTTATAACTCTGGTTTTCCCTGAATCAGTGGTAAGAAAGGCTAGCTAATTTTTTCCATGTCTTAGGCATACAACATCGTAAAATGTAGACAACTTAAAGCTAATGTCGACCGAGATACCTTGGTAATTTTTCACAAAAGTGGAGCAAACAACAACCAATACAGGACATGAGGTGGAGTCACAATCAATAGGATCATTACCAACTGGATTAGCAGCAAAATCCCAAAGAGAAATTCTCAATGTTGAGACTTGAGCCCCTAACTCAGAAAATAAGAGTTTGAAGGCTAGTAATATGAAAATTTCAACGATATTAACGTCAAAGTGTATACACCTGTGATTTTCAAACTGATCTCGCACATTTGGCAAGGAATTGGGGAATCTCATGTTATGTATTGCTTGGTGTTTGCTCCACTTTTTCGAACCATAACATCTATATAGACGACAGATAATACACGACAGATTCATAAATACACGTGTAGATTCTCATAGATAAGATAAGTTAAAGTACTTCTCAACTACTCAATAGATAGATACAACATGTGGTAAAATTTAATGGAACGCCCTGTCCAAAGGACCAAAGCTACAAAAACAACGGAACTGGTGGAGTCTTGGACTTCAAAAGGGAATAGGTACCTTCCTTGTACAGGGTCACCATGACAAACCTAATAAAACAACGTATTAATAAGTTGTAAGAAACACAGTTAAATCGATAAGTACAATTATGGGGATTACCGGAGTGTGCCTGAGGTTCCACTTTGAAATCATATTTAGTACACCTAAGGTCCCTGCAAACGACATATGCATCAAGCGGAAGGGTCGTGTCAACAAAGATAACATCCTTATTTTTTCTGTAAAAAATATATAAACAATATGCTTACCTTTCTCTCACTGCGACGATAGAGGGTATGTTAATGGTGGAAATAATTTGTTTGGCATAGGTGGATGAAAGGGAAAATTTCACATTAATGTCCGTAAAATGATTCTTGCACTAACCCTGATAATAGATGAAAAAGAGGTGCAAAATGCTATCAACACTGGCAATAGGTTGGAGTCATCCTCATAACGGCCATTGCCCACCTGATCCCAAAGCGCAATCTTCAGTTTGAAGCCCATAACATAGACATTAGGAATTAATATTAGTTTGTGGAGTTGCAACATATACAAGTGTATTACCGCAGTATACGGAATGATAGATTAGAGAAGGATCAATAGCTACTTTGATGAAAAGGAAGTGATGAAGTTAATACAGGAAGTAAAGACAACCCATCAGAATGCATAAAGTTAATCCTTTAAGAGACACTGACATAATAAGACTTCATATTTGAAGTTCCAACTTTACGCAAATCCCCACTATGCAAAGTTGTTTTAGGCCTACTTCTTCTTACATATTTCCTAGCACGGATATTGAAGAGATTCAGTTTATGATTTTCTAAGGATAAAATTTTACCTAGTTTAAACTCTGTAACATGTTTTCTTTTATGTATGTTCAACCCTAGACACAAAAATAGAAATGGGATTAACAAATAGGAACAATCGTTACTATTTAAACAAAAGATGCAACATCAACTACCTTTAATTTTCTTCTGTAAAATCAATGACCGATAGATGTTCAATGTGCAGTCCTTACAGCAAATGAATATTGGAAAATCTTCTAGATATAGACTTCAAATGCTGAAAAATAGAGACCATCCATACATAGAGGAACATGGTCACGTGCAAGTCTAGATGTAAAATAAAAGTGTATCCATGTTAAGATTTTTTTTTTTTTTACAAACTATGTTTTTCTTTCTTCATTGACAATCCTTAAAAGTGTGAAGTTACTAATTTGCTTCAATGACACCAAAACGAATAGAAATTGAAAATTGAATATAGAGATATTAGAATAAGTGGAGTTTAAAGATTAATTTTCAAAAGATGCCAAGAATTTCTCGATCTCTGTTTCTTTTTTGCAGCTGGATAGAAAAAGTTAAAAAAATTTACTTAGCATCACATTGAGAAAACCATAAACATAGAGGAAATTAAAATGGACTCAATTAGATATGTACAACTTACCAAACAATAAGGCGTCTTTTGTCTACGAAACCATGGTTGCAGACATGTAAAAGATAGCAAATCTGATTTTCAAGGGTTTTGGAATCGACCTTCCGATCGCAATACCATGATTTGTGATTTAAAAGTTTTCAATTATGCTTCAAAGAATTTGTAAATGCTAAGTCTGAGCTGTAAAGGAGTAGAGGGGTAGATTCGACTGAAATCCGAGAGTTTAAGGGGGAAAACGTCGATAGCTATTGTGAAGAGAATTTATTACCACGATTAGAGTTTTAAAAGATCCCATTATAATGATCGTGTGAGGTTTTGCTTTCATAGGTTTATCTATGTGTAACCTATGATCTGGGATACGATCTAATTGATTGCCAAGAAAAAGAAAAACGTCTTTCTCATTGAATAATGAAAATAACTTCAGGGATACAGTTAAGAAGTGCAAGCACGACCTAGACTGGGAGAGAGGTGAGTAAAAGCACTCTTTCCGGTTGAATCCTGACCATTATTTGTCTTTCGTTTGTCTCCAAAATGTTATCCAGCTGTCCCTCAAAAAACCTTCTATTTTGTATTATAGATGACATAGAACACCTACATAATTCTATCAAAGTATCACGTTATTTTATTTTATTTTCTTTCTTTTTTCATGCTCACATGTACAAGTGAAGTATTGTCAAAACCCCATCAAGTGGTCGAATAAAGCAAATTTCATTTCTTGTGTATGTTTTCTCAAACAATTAAAAGTAGACTCTGAGAGAGAGCAACAAAAATTTGAACGCTGGGGTAAAAACAGTCCCTTATACTATTAAAGATTTTTAAAACATAACATTAAAATTATTACGAGAGTAGTGGGAGGGAGGGTCTAGCTACCGCAAATCAAAGGGATAATAAAGGGTTCCCAACGAATAAAATACGAAACAAGAATGATGTTGTAAAAAATCATATAGGAAAAAGAATATTTTTCTTGGGAGACAACCCTATAAAGTTTAATAGAATCTTTCTTAATCTCGTGTCAATTTTTTATTGCGTTTTTTTACTGAACTAAATCCATGGATTCTTTTTTAGATTTTAACAAAATCATGTAATCACATTTATGGCTAGGAAATGATGAACTTCTAACTAAAACTTAGTATTTTTCGATCTTTATAGTTAGGAAAAGATAAAATCCTAACCATAATTTGATTTCCAAAATCTAATATTTCGTCACGAAACTCCCAGTCGTAAATGGTTATTTCTAGCTGTAAATTAACGAATAACACTTCTACGACTAGGTTTTGAATATTAAGACCTAGCCATAAAAATATTGCAAGTTTTTTAAAATTATGGTTAGGTTGAGGATACAGATTCCTAACCATAAACACTTATATGGCTAAGAATAACCACCTGTGGCTATATGGCTAGATTCTTTGTGAGGAAAAATTAAATTTTGAATTCGAATTATGACTACAAATTCATCATTTCCTTTTTAACCGTATACAATCATAATGATATAAATAAATATATGATTATGGATGATTACGCACCTCGAAGTTAATGATAGATGAACAACTTCAACGGGTTTTTTTTTTGTTCATGGGAAGAGAATCGTGTTATTGCTTAAGTCCCAATATAAGGACTTTTTTTTTTCCGTTACCAGGGCATGATTTATTATTACCAGAGCACTTTACTACCTAAGTTTTGTTCTCTACCGTGTAAAATTTCGCATTCACAATCTCTAATATTTTATGATTTCTCCCACTTAATTAGTAGATTTTAGAATAAAATTGTATTGCACCCTGAGAGATCCATGTGCCCATAGTATAATTTACAAGCACTCATAAACTGAATGAAATGAAATTTAATCAACTCTTTGAAGTTAACTCTCGCCCAATAGTGCACGTAATAATCTTATTATATTGCATAGAATCGTCTATATTAGGTGATCATTCTTATAATTTATTGGAACGTTCACTAAAATTAACTCACTATACGCTTTAAAGGATTATCTTATATTTCATGAATATCAATAAATTTACTCAATGAAAACCAAGTTTATCACCTCAAAGACTTATGTGAGGCTACTTTCCAGAAAATAGAAATAAAAACAATGAAAAGACAGCAAGACAAATAGTAAAATTTGTCAATGTTTTATGTATATCAACAACCCAACTTATAATATCACGTTAACACTCTTTTATAACCTTATGCATGATGAAGCTCTACAAATTATACTCAAAGAACCAGATAAAGAAATCACTTTCACGAGCTTAGAGTAAATATAACTTTATCAATGCAAAGTCCCACAACGACTTCATGGATTGGACTTACTCTTATTAGTTATATACATATTACAATCCAAGCTAGGAGACCCCCTACAGACTGCAATATTAGAGGACAACTGGAGGGAAAATGAGCAGTACCTGTCTTCCAGTGGGCAATTAAATGGAGTGGCCATAAAATCACATTTCATAACAATTTCACCACTAACTCTGAAGCTGCTAATAAGAAGATATGCTAAAGCAAGATAACGTAGGTATATGATTAGTAATGACTTTGGAAATCAAACTACCCCAGTTATAATTAAAGTAAATACTTTTGTATTAATATGTAGATACAATATTAATAAGGCAACGGACATTTCCATTTCTTGTAACGAAAATGCCATAGAAAACATCTGGAAAGCCACTTTAAACAATCTTTATATAAAAAAGTGTATACTATTAATTTACTCTATTAGGGTAGAGTAATATTATTAGGTTTATTTTAATATTAAAATTTATGTAAGATCTGGTTAACGTGTAGAAGCGTTAAACTAGGTTTATACGACCGTTTAATTAGCTAGGTGATAGATTTCACTTATATTATGGTGCATCATTGTAATCTTCATCTACTTATTATTTTTTCGTTCCGAAAATGATTTTGTCTCGATATATAAACTCTTATATTTAGGAATTTTATACAATTTGTTGCTTTCAGAAGGAAATTTATCTTAATTTTTATTATTTTCTCTCTTTTTTTTCCCTTGGAGGTCAGGTCTTACGCCCCCTCCTTTATGTTTTTTTTTTCGGATTAATTAAAGAAATTGTATTAATGATAATGACTCTTTCTTGACAATCGCTATTATCGAGTTTGTGAAATCGTGAATCACGGAATGAATCGTTTTTCAATTTTGAGAATCCAATCATATGTTAAATCGTGAATCGAATATTCATGGCTGATTGTTAAATCGTTACATGTATGCCTATAAATATCGTTGAACAATATAAAACATTTTTAATTTTGATATTTGATGTATAATTAATGTATATATAAAATATATTAAGTTAGAACAGCAACAACCAAGTTGGAACATTGGTAGAGGATGCATATTATTAACTTAATGGTCTCAGGTCCTAAAAGTGAAAGGTAAATGTACTATATATAGTGTTACTCTTTTACCTGCCATATGGGATACTTTAGTCTAACCTTATAATGGTAGAGGATTAGAGCCCAAATGATGGTTGTGGATCTCTCCAGGCTGTCTGTTGATTTTTTTTTAATCGATAAAGAATTTGGTGCTAACGAGTTGGTCAAAAGAAAAAAGAATCAGATGTACAAAAGTCAAGAATCGCATTCAAAGTGGAAGAATCTTCCAATTTTGCAAAGATACGATTCAACACTATGATTTGGCTCGATTTGGAAATTTTCGAATCGAATTGCACGATTCACTTCACAACCGTGGTTATAATCAATCCATGATATGAGGTTTTAGTCATCATTTTGGGGATTTTTTTTCCATGACCTGATTATTGAAAAATAATTCGGATTCTAAAGCAATATCAAAAGCAAAATGATAGCATTTGAGCCGTAAAACCATGTCCCTGACCAGAAAAATAATCGTTATAATCGATCCATGGTACGAGGTTCAAGTCCTTATTTTGGGGATATTTTTTTCCATGACCTGATTATTGAAAAATAAATCGGATTCTAAAGCAATGTCAAAAGTAAAATGATAACATTTGAGTGCTAGAACCATGTCCCTAACCAAAAAAATAAATAAAAAAGGGGAATGATAGACATCCCGCGGCTTGTCCCGACAAAAAGACTGCGTGGGATCAGGGAGTGACCCGGATGCAGGGGTGGGTTTAGGGTGGGTCCCACCCCCACTCTCCCTGTCGGGACAACCCGCGGGATATAAATCATTTCCGAATAAAGAATGTAATTAGACACCAATGTAATAAAAACGATATGATAGAACTAAATCCAGAAATAAAGCGCCTCTTGTTGTATGGCGTTAGCCCACGGATGTGCGGCCCAATAGCTAGGGTTTTATTCCTATTGTATATAAAGTACTATATCTATGTAACACATACTAACTCTGATAAATGGAAAAATCCTTCTCTCTGTGCCTCTTCATCTTTCCCTATTATCCACTGCAAAACGTTATCATGCACGAAGCTATACCGCAGAGCTATCTTGGATCGATTGATTTTTTTTTTCCTACATGGATGATAAACACAAGTTATTTGCAAAAAGAGAAAAAATAATGGTGCTCAGATTTACATCAACGCACTTATGAAATCATCGTTAAGCTAAATGTTTCTCCTCCAATTTGATTTAATTTAATTTAATGGAGGATTTGATTTGATTTGATATTTAATGGAGGAAAGGAAATCTTTTGATTTGGTTTGATTTGTACTAATACGCTTAATGCAATCTTGTCGGCGTTAATCCGCCAAAAAAAAATACATCACGTGAATGAACATCTCCTGAACGCTTCAGAAGAGAAAGGGAATCTGAATCATCTCGTGAAACAATTTTTCCGAAAGAAGATCTCCAAAGCCGGCCCGGTCCACTCTAGTTCGGTTCACCCCGGTCCGGTCCGGTCCAACCTAGTCCAGTCCATTCGATCCGGTCTGTCCCTCCGAACCTCCTGTTCAAGCTGGGTCCTGTTCCGAACTCTGTTCAAGCTAGGTCCTATTCCGACCAAGGTTGTTCCAGTTTTGGGGCGTGCGCGACTAAGGATGTTCCGGTTTTATGTATATACAATGGGAACCGAAACTTGAGGTATGTAACTTTTGAATGCTTGTTGGGCTTATTTATCTGTTTTTAGAACATGTCTAGTTCTGTTTTTTCCCCTTAAGATAAGTCCATATCATATAAATGGTCAACGTAAATTGTGATTGATGATTTCGATCGTTAAGAATCTTGGTCTTAATAGTATTTTGTTCTCTTGAATATGATATTGGCTATAGTTGAATGATATGTTTTGTTCAATTGGTTGTACCAACTCGATTTCAATGTATTCATTTGGGGCTTAGAAGTACTTGAGCACCATTATTGTGTACTTGATATTTTATTCCCAAATTTCAAATGTTCCGTGGGATGCAATCCACTGGCTCGACTATTAAGAGTCGGTGTTTTCAAAAGATATGTTGCAAATAAAATCACATGTATTCCAAATTTTGTGGCAGAACTCACAAAATATGATATGAGTCAGAAAATTTCCATTTCTCTACTTCATCCATGATACTAACGAACCAGTATATGTTGAAATATGACAACAAGAGAACTATCTTTAGTAATCTATTCAACCTAAAGTAATTGGTTGACATGTGTAGTGAGATTCTCTTGGCCTATTGAGATAAAGAAATTTCTCAAATTAAGGTAAATATAGCAAAATTGAAAATGGAAAGAACCCCGAAGTAATAAGGGTTAGAAGTAATGACTTATATAAAGCATGTGAAAAGGGACATATATATCATGAGACAAAGATGTATTTTTTTCCCAGTAGTAATGACATCAAAGTACAGGTATCAGCTGAATATGAGATGAAGCTAAGATGTAATTCTAGCTCCCATCATAAATGAAAGAGTTGGAAATGCACCTGGTCATAGGTGTTGATATATAGATTGTAATGTGTGTATCATAGTAGCAACCAATTTTCACATCAACTTTAATGGCAACAAGAACTTTGCCTGGCCAATTGACTATCTTATTCAATTGAACTAGATCCAATGCCTGCACTTATGGAGTGAAACCACGAGACATAAATTCTCTAAAGCATTTGAGATATATCCGGATGAAACGTAACATATATTCTCTCTAAAGTAACTGAGTTGAATCCGACTTTTGTTATGTAATAAGGCCACACCACTTATCAAATCTCTCAGGACTCAATGTCTAAGCTCTGTATGTACTAAGGGCTAATCACACCAAAGGATGTTCATGCATGAACTATTACCTACCTTTTTGTAAACTTACAGTGACAATGAAGTTGATTGCATCTATAAACTATTTCTAATGAATGTGGAAGGAAGCATATCCTTAGAAAATTAATGTATCAATCTAGTGAATTGTAAATCACTGGAACTTGAGTTACTGAATTCATATTAACCCTAACAATGAACTGATTGGGATTGATTCATAAAGACTTTGAGATAACCATAAGGCACATTATTTTTGACACGATGTTCCGTTTTGAAGTACTAACACGGGCATTACTTCATTTTGAGTGTACAAGACAATGAACTAATAGAATGCGAAGTTACGACATCTATCACAATCAATGATTTCTAAAGTTACTAGATTTGCACTGCCTCTCCCCATTATGCTTTGGAGTAAGAAAGCACGTCACTCATCTTACAAAGTCTTTCTTTAGTAAAACATGATTAAGACCATCCTGTTTTACTTAGATGCAAATGGTAAATAACTCATTTTTCAAAGAAATAAAGTGTTGTTAGTGAATATATAGCCATGCAAAATGCGGACCATTCAAGTGATTTATGGCTCTGGTGGATGATTCGACGCATTGAATCAGTTATTGCTCACAACAAACGATGCGTTTAATTTTTGTAGAACACCTAGCACATATTACACAATGCAAAGTGCAATGCTCACCACCCTTGTTAATGCTAGAGAATTTACATCAAAAGGACTTGATGAATATTGCATGTTTATAGGATCAATATAGAGCATCTTATACCCAATGGTCTCGCAGAGGCTACCATCAAAGGTTACAGATGGTGTCTAAGGAATAGGTTATGCGTACCAACCTACCTTTTATTGCTTTGGGGATATGCAATATTACACGCATCTTTACTTAATTAGTTTTAGAACCCAATATTAGTCAACCTTTTCTGTGTACCAGTTGGTAACTGGATTTAAGCCTGACATTCGTGTTCTTACGCATTTTTGGTTGCACTATATATGTGCCATTACGACTCCACGTCGTACTATGATGGGTCTTCAAAACTGTTAAGTAGTTATGTTGGAAATGAGTTCCCAACAATTATCCGCATTTTAAACCTTTTGGCATGATATCTCTTACCGCTAGATTTACGGGCTATCACTTTAATGAGACAGTCTTCCCGTCGTTAGGGGGAGATAAGAAAAAGTATTTTCTAAGGGAACGACGGGAATTGTCGTGGTGTTTTCCCACTATGTCTCATATTGATTCATGTACTCCAGAAATGTAAATGTAAAGTGACAAAGAATAATCGATTTTCAGAATGTACACTGATGTCGCTAAAGTGATGAGATCACACATACCAGCTGCAAACCTACCTGCGCAAGGTTACGAATCCTCAATAAGAGATATACACCATATACCAAGGTGTTGCAACTACACTTAGTGGAAGTGTGGTTGAGGCCGTGGATCCATAAAGGAAGTTGGAGAGACCACTTGGTTCGATTAATCCTCACCTAGAAAGGAAGTAGGTGAGTAAGGCACAACTTATTTATATCATCAGAAATCATCTCATAAGATTGTCTCTGAATATGTCAATGAATCAAACTGGAGGATGCTCCGAAGTTTAATGATTCCAGAGAACAATGACATCCCAAGTGGATTATGAGAATGCGCATGAGTCAATGGAAAGATCGTGCGAGCATATTGATGATTAATTTCATATACACTTGCTTCAGGAAATAGAGCAAGATGAGATCGAACCAAGCTCCTTGTTGTTTAATGTCAACGAAGAGCATATTTGGCCTATACAATCCAGGTAGAACTTGGTTCTTTGACAAATATATAGGTATTTGGTGTGGTAGTGCTAACCAACCAAGTGTAAAGCATGTTGGACATACATGATTAATTTGTCACAAAGCATAATGATAAGAAAGTATTCTTAAAGTATAAAGACTCGCCTTGTGGCGCGAGGTCTCTCACAAAGCCCTGGAATTTTTCTCTTGTAACGAAGATTATAACGTTCCGCTACTTAGTTATCTCGGTAATTTCAAAAGGACTTGAAATGCCGCATATGTATGTGGTTGTTACGTATCTCTGAAAGAATCAAGAGATAGCATATATTTACAAAAATACTTGAGAGCCTTTTGTTGCCCAAATCAAGTGACTCTAAACCACATAGTGCGTTTACAATTAGATAAAACGCTCACTTATAGATTGAAGCAATCAGGCGGATGTGGTTTACCTGTCTAAGTGACTATTTGATTTGGAGGGGATAGACAAGTAATTTATTTTTCATTGCGTATTCACAAGAAAGTTCCTGATTTGGAATTGTAACTATCTCTATCGATGTTACAGACATGATAGGTACTCTTGATGTAACAAGAGGCCTTAAAAGTTATTTGAAATCCGAATTTGAGATGAAAAATCTGGGGAAAGCTCGACCGAATACTGAGCTTGTGGTATATTATTCCACCAGTTTGCATATGTTTAAAGTTGTCAGGCAATTTAATAAAGACATGCATCCTGATAGCACTCCCATGATTAGTCGAGGTTTAAATGTAAGTAAGTGACCATTTCGTCTAAAGGAAGATGACGAAGATGTGTTGGAGATGAAATTCGCATATCTAAGTACAATAGACGCATTGTTGTACTTAGTATAATAATGTACTCGATTAAATTTTACATCCTCAGGGAACTTGTTAGCTAGATATAGCTCAGCGCCAACGCAACGTCATTGGAATGGTATAGTGAATGTTATCATGTACTTAAAAGTCACCATTGACATAAATGTGGTTTATCCCTGCAAAGACATTAAAAGGAATGCTAATGAAAGTGCAATCCAAAAGTTGTTGATTATAAAGGAACAATAATCTCTTCTCAAACGAAAGTAATCAGGGGGAGATACGGTAGATTATTTTCAAGGTCATTACCGGTATTCAGTTTCAAAAAGTACATCACTAAAGGAACAGTCTGGGACAACTCTAAAAGTAATCAGGGGGAGATGCCGACATCAGGTGGAGGATCCAAGGATATGATGTCGACATAATTTACTTCGAAATTGAAGACGTGTCGTACTCTTTTTCCCTTCGATCGAGAATAGTTTTTCCCAAAGGGTTTTATTACTTGACAAGGTTTTTAGCGAGACGATACTAAAAAACATCAAGTATGTTGAACGTTGAAGACATAAATATCGCGTTGATATTACTGAAAATATCTGAATCAAAGAAATGAAACGCGATAGTTTGTTAAACAACGTAAATTCCAGAATCAACAATAGAGTCATATAAACATTCAAGTCACCAAAGTAAAGTGTGATAAACTCCTTTTGATTGCATTAGACTACTAAAAATTGTCTGACATCAGGGGGAGCATCTAATGGTGTGTTGTACTATTTTCCTTCACCGAGATTGATTTTTTCCACAGGGTTTTGTTACTCGGCAAGGTTTTTAATGAGACAACAACAAACACCAAGAATGTAATTTCCTAGCTAAGGCTATTGTCTTTCCTACGAGGATTTTCTGCCTTAGGAGTTGTGAAGCAACTAGTCAACTTCAACGGAGCAAAGTGATCATCTGCAATGGATCACCTTTACTTGCATTTGTCACGTTGTACTCTTTTCCTTTCGTCAAGGTTTTATTGAGGCAACGTATACGCATCCAATTATGTTCTAAGTTTACTTAATATTTTACTCTCTTTTTTTAGTTCAGGTTTTGTCTATCTGGGTTAGCCTGACGAAGTTTTAACGAGACAATTAACTTAGACTCGACGATCTTTGAAGATCGTATTACGTGTGATGAACTACATGTAAAATAAGAGACAACATGTGAAGTACTACATGTGAAGAGTTATACTAAGGTTTTATCCCACTGGGTTTTTTCCTTGTCAAAGTTTTAATGGAGCAATTGGCTTAGACACAATAGTCATCAAGGAGAGAACTACATTTGAAGACCTAAAGCACTGTATGTGAAGTACTGCATATGGAGTTCTATTGGACCGCGCAAGGGGAGTGTTGTAGGACGTTAGTCCACGGATGTGCGGCCCGATGGCTAGGGTTTTATTCCTATTGTATATAAAAGACTATATCTATGTAACACATACTAACTCTGATTAATGGAAAAATCTTTCTCTCTGTGCCTCTTTATCTTTCCCTGTTATCCACCGCAAAACCTCTTCTTTTTTACCATTAGAAGTAAACCTCCACGTTTTCTTTAAGAGGCAAAAACAAACAACAAAAGTCAGTGTTTTCTTCCGTAGACCTGAAGTCTTTAAGTACCACTAAAAGGAAATTAAAAAAAGGAACCAACTTCCCCTCTTTTTGTTTTTCTTCTTCCTCTCCCTTCCATTATATCTCTGAAAGGAGAAGACTTTGATAATTGCTCCAGTCTCTAATTTGGAGGGGTGTTTTCTCTTTTTAGGGGCACTTTTACTTTTTCTAGTCTTGTTTATTAGGAGTAAAAGAGAGGGGGAGAGGATGTTCTCTGGTTTGATTCAACCCCTTGAAGCTGCTTCTGTCATTTCTCATCATCATCAGGAAGAGATCCAAAGTGGGGGGATTTCTTCTAATCACAATCATCATCATCTTCACCATCGTTTGGACCCTTGTTTGGTTCTCACTTCAGATCCAAAACCTCGTCTCAGATGGACTGCTGACTTGCATGAACGTTTTGTGGATGCTGTCACTCAACTCGGAGGCCCTGATAGTAAGCAATAGTCTCTATTCTGAATTTCAGTAATTGGGTTTCCTTTTATTTTGCTGGCATCGGTGTTTGTCCTGTAATTTTTGCCCCATTATTTGGTAAAATTGTGTTTTAGAAAGATAGTATTTCTTTTTGGAGATTTGGATTGAGTGTACTACTTTTACATGCATTGGTGCCGTGGTGCTCTTGCCTGTGCATTGGGTTTGTATTTGGTGTTGCTTGACTCTACCACTTATTCACTAATAAATTAAGGAATGGGGAAAATAGATGATAGAAACGAAGAATAAGATCAATTTCTGTGTAGATTGTTTGTACATAATTTTAATGCGAAATGGGAAAAATAGATGATAGAAACGGAGAATAAGAGTAATTTCTATGTAGATTGTTTGTACATTACTTTAAAGTTTAAAGAGAAGTACTTCGATGGTTTCATTTTGAGGTTAGCAGTGCATGCACATGCAGAATTTCAGCTATGTTAGTTTGGAAAGTCCTCTTTGCCTGATTTTGCCTATTGTGTTTTCAGATCGACTTCCTTTCCCGCAGCCTTAGGGGTATAACTAATTTAACATGGAATGTGTACGAGATATCCCTGAGATTTTTATCATAGCGATCTTTTTGTTGAATTTTGTATTTCGACGGAAACAATTTTTCGTCTCTTGGAGTTTTGTCGTTTCTCTCATTAACGGAAATTTATTCCTATTCAGGCGTAAGTTAATTGAGAATGAGATTTTTTTGAGAAGATCTTGTTTTGAACTCCTAGACTTTAGGTGTTTCTAAGTTTCTTCCATGGCAGTTTGAGAAGAATTTATCAGTTTTTGTTTCGGCCTGTTTATACATCTTTTACTTGTATTGGATGCTGAAGCGTCCCAATCGTTAGGGTTGTGTCCCGTCCCCTGATGTTCTCCCTATTCCCTCATAGTTAATCAGAGCCTCCATCTTCGTAGTTCCTTTCTTGTGATACTTTTTGTTTTGTTTCTGCCTCTTCTTTACTTATGCTCTAGTTGGAGTACTTCCACATTTGTCTGGTTATCGTTATGCTTTGGACTTTCATTCCCTTGAAGTTTCAAAATAAATCTTGATTGTGTCGCACTGAAATTTCAGTGTACTGTTCTTTTCCTTTTCAACTGCATCTGAGATACGAGTTTTGATGGTTTATTGTGATATTCTTTGTAAGAATACTGGTTAAAAAACCCTAGAACCCTGAGTGTAAAGAACTTAATTGGAGCGGGATAGTTAGAAAGTGAACTGCAATCAAAGCCTCTGTATAGTACAGTCACAGCTAATAGTGATGTTCATTAGTTTGATTCGGTATTAACTTTAACTTCTCCTTTTGTTGTGCCAAAAAAAAAAACCCAAAAACTTTAAGCTGTAACAAATTATTTATGCCAGTAATCTCTGCATTTTGCATCCTAATTGCAGAAGCTACACCGAAGGCTATTATGCGGACTATGGGAGTAAAAGGACTTACACTTTTTCACTTAAAGAGCCATCTTCAGGTTTTCTCTCATAACTAAGCTTCTTTTTGTAGTGTTTGATAATTTGGACCTCGGAGTAAAGGGAGTAGTCCTTGATCTTTCTTCTAACTAGTGATACTTGTTTTTGAATTAAAGAAATACAGGCTAGGTAAGCAAGCCGGAAAGGAATTTGTTGATGCACCAAAAGACGGTAGGTGATTGTGGTTCGTTAAACTTATGCATTTCCACTGCTCTTCCCTTTATTTACTTCCCAAGTTATTTCATGTTGCCCTTAAGAGATTGTGAAGTTGTCATGACTTTCAATTAATCCTGAGTCGAACTTCTGTTTCATATTTCCTCTTCGTGGATAGCTTAACCTCCTGTCTAACAATGATATGTTGCACGTGTTATTATCGGGCAGTGTCAGGAATTCTGACCCAAAAGCAAGTGAAAAAGTGGGCATGCCTCTGGATCATAATATTTTAACAAAATTTAAGATATATGTTACTTTCTGCGCTTCCTAATCTAGTATCTCTACATAGAAAATATCTATCTTTTTTGTGATAAAAAAAAAGCTTTCATGGGTCAATCATCAGAATGCCTACTAGAAGTATTTGCACTGTTGAACAAAATCTGTAATGAACTACCGCCGACTGCAGATTTTGGTATTGTTCCTCCTTTTCTTTTGCTCACCTTCAAGCAAAATTCCTCTCATGTGGGCAACAAGTACATAGAAGGCTGTGAACGCTTGTAATAAGGTTTGTCTGCTTTCAACAGAACAAAAATAATAATTTAGGATGCCATGTTATATTAGAGTAAAAGCTGCAAGCTGACACATAAATTGGAAATATAGTACATGAATGAAATACATTTTACATCTGAACAATTTAATTTATGATTTTTGTGATTGAAGAATGGTTTGAATGAAGACTTGAAAGAGTAATTTTTTTGTTGTTGAATAGAATTTGTCGTTAAAGTTTAAACTAACTTCGTCTGTGATCAAAACGAAGCAACTGCAGCATCATACCTTTTGGGGAGCCCAGTCATGGGTACTTCATCTCCTGGCTTACCAGCTTCCGATATCAACGAGTAAGATGAACAATTGATCTTTTCTTTTTGGAAGGTTTTTATTTAGAATGCTTATTGACTAATGAGCTGAGAGATGCCATGTTTAGGGGTTATGAAGTCAAGGAGGCATTAAGAGCACAGATGGAAGTGCAGAGAAAATTACATTTACAAGTTGAAGTATGTCTCTCTGTCCTCTTTAATTGAAATTTTAACTCTCTGGTTAGATATTCTGAAAGAACTAGAATCCAGATATGCTTTATTATTAAATCTATAATTTATTTGCAACTTAGTTTTATGGAGCTTGATAAAATGGAAAAACAGAAATGAAACAAGACTGCCGTTTTTGTTTATATAAGCTTGGATGTAATTTTTTTATTTTTCTAAGAAATATGTAGGTAACATTAATCTGACCCTAACTCTCGTACCCCTGTATTTGGTGTTTTTATGTCGCTATTGAACACCTTGTATCTCGTACATAGAGTAATAGTTGGAAACTTCGTTAATTATTAAAAGATCGACAATCCATGTTTGCTACATTGCTAAATCTGTGGAGTGAGTTGGTCATGTATCCCTTGTTAGGGTTGTTTCTGCTAAAAGAGGAAATCTCTTTTAGTTCCAACGTTTATAGAGGCAACTAATTTATACTATTGGGTGTACATGGTTATAAATGGGAATCTGACCTGGTAATGTGATGCATACTTTATGTAAAGGAAGTTTTCACATTTTTTATTTTTGCCTTTTTTTTATAGTAATTAATTCTGGCTAATTTTGTTCAATTCGAGTTGATTTAAGTGTATTGATTTCCAATTTTACCCTTCTTTAAGAAATAGGAGAATTTGCAGTTTGGGCACTCTTTATGAAGTTTGCTAAACCGAGAAGTAATTTCTGAAGTTTGCTGTGTTTCTTATTTCTGGGTTATATGATACAGGCTGAGAAACACATGCAGATTCGCAAAGATGCAGAACTAAGATATATGACGTCGATGCTCGATAGAGCATTGAAGATGCTTCCTGAATACAGCGTGGATGGTAAAGGGGGAGTACCAGAGCCCAAAGACATTGATGAATCGGCAGTGCCAAATCCTTCCATACCCAACTCTGATCAAATAAAACTCTACTCTTTTAACCCGACAAAAGCAGTCAACGTTATTGTCCCTGAAAGTGATAGTCCTCATAGTCTTCAAACAACGAGAGCTGATTGTTCTACTGAAAGCTGCCTGACTTCACATGAAAGTCCAGCGAATTTGTCTTTGGAGACTTCCACTGGTGCGGGCGGCCTAAAACGAGTTAGGAACTTGGATTCAGTCTCAAATTCGCTGATTTGGTGCGACACGAGAAGGCTAGCACAGGACAATGATATGAGTTGCGTCAACCCACAAGAAACCACTGGATATGAAGGATTTGAAGAAATATAAGCAGAATAAATAACTAAAACCCATCTACTTCATCATGTCCTTGATATACTTGTTAGGAGGGTTCTTTAATATGTTAGGATTCTGTTGTTTACTTACCATCCATCACATTCACTGCTAGTGAATGCCAGATGATCAGGTTGTAGTTCTCTAGGAAAGGGGCAAGGAAAGTATTTTGACGTGTTCCAAGCTGTAAATGCATAGCTATTAGCATCTTAAATAACAGATGATCAAGTGTAGTGTACAAAATGGCAAGAATAGCATCTAGACATGGTTCCAAGTTTCAAAGCAGTATTAGTAGGTTAAATGTTCCACTGTTTCTTCTGAATTTCTGAATAGAGTGTTTTCATCCTGAGGTTACTCCGTTACTGATTTTCTTTCTGGTACAGAGTTTAGTTGAGTTTAAGTTGATTGTGTTTAGGGCTGCACATGGGTTGGATTGGGTCGGTAACCCACTGAGGCGGGTAACAGAAGTTGTCACCCGCACCCGACCCAACATCACAGCGGGTCGGTTTTCACCCGACCCACATTAAGGTGGACAGAAGTTGTCACCTGCACCCGACCCAACATCACAGCGGATCGGTTTTCACCTGACCCACATTAAGGCGGGTTGGGCAGGGTGGGTGGCGGGTATACCCGTCCGTCCTAATTTCGTTTACTGAAATTTTGGCATGGCCTTATTGTCAAGCCACCTGATAAACCATTTTTATTTTTAACCAACATTCATGCATTTTAAAATCTACTTGTAACATTCAAAGTTTACAATAAACTAAAATAATCTTGGAAGGCTAGTAGCAGCAACTAGCAAGATCACCAAATAAGAATCAATCATCATCTATGATCATGGAAGAAGAAACAAGGTCACCAAATAGCTCTGCAACAAGCAAAATGAACAATTAGAATGAATGAAATAGAAGTCAGCAATAGTAAAATGAAATCAGTCTTCATCAAAGACTATTAACATTTATCAATAAAAGCAATCTATTCATCTGACTATCAATGATTCATATTAGCACCATCCAATTTGGTTTGCACAATCCAATTCACCTTGAAAATAGATTAGTTAGCCAAAAACAGGAAAAGTGTATAAACAGTCCAGTGGAGAGAGGGGCATAAGCATAGTTAAATTGAAAAAGAACCAAGAAAGTACAACCATGGTGAAGACTGAGAATCAACAACACCAACAACTTCAAATTGAAAAATAACTATTCAATCTCTAAAGAAAACATATGAAAGTCATGGAATAATTCTGAAGCTAGGACTAGTTTTAAAATTTAGAAAGACATCATATCATTACCAACCCATTTTGATCAGTTAAAATTTGGACCAGTTACTTGTGTTGATATCTTCGAATCTAATCCTCCATGGAGGTTAGTTAATAAGGCCGTCCATGCCTTAAGCCTTATGGTATACACCTTTGCAGCCTTTCCTTTTTGTGATCCAAGAAAGCCGGCTAGTAGTGGATTTTGGAATCATGTAACAATTCATTTGGTAAATGAGTAAAAATACGAAAATACACTTGACTACCACCACATTCTAGTAGATGGGAAAGCAGCATTCCCTTCAAATTTTGAAGTTGGCTCAAAATCCTGGCTAGTTTTGGGCCTAGAGAAATTATTTGAGGCATATCATTTTTCTTCCCCCAACCCAAATAAGGGGAAATGGGGTGTCTAAAGTGTATTAAAATACTAAAACACCCTCTACACCGACTTTAATAAAACAAATACGAAAACCTAAATTATTTCTGTTAACAATCTTTATTCAAAATATAAAATCCTATTATTTTTTCCAATTTCCATGATAATCAAAAATTAAAACCTAATCCCAAACAATAATTCAATTCGTATTTTTTAGGGTTTTTAAACAATATTTTCAGTGATAAACAATTCGAGTTATCGATTAAAATCTCTTTAATCCGCCTCTTTTAAATCTCTGAAATTTTTTCATCAATTTTTTTTGAAACTTAACCAGAATGATGTGGATCTACTACATATGCCTATTGTTATTGATGTTCATCAAACTTGAAGAACATCGCCCAAAATCGGTGGATTAGGGTACACACACATCAACCGATTCCGTGTTGATGTTCTTCGTGTTTGATGAACATCAACAAGAATCGGTATACATTAACGCCTATATCAACCGATTCATTAACCATGTTTCAATTTTTACACAGTTCCTGAGATTTTTATCTCTATATTATAGAACAAGAAATACAAATTGAACGAAAAAAGAATGAGGTCATTCCAACATCGGACGAAGAAATTATGAGCAAAACAGTCGAAGAAATACCTAGATTTACAACCGGTTGATAAGGGCATTTATGTAAACCTACTATGGCAAAATTTTTTTACAGAAACTCGTAAATTTTAGTTTTTCACAATCGGTACATGGGGAACTATATCCACTAGTGGTAGACGTATTTTTATGTAAAAGTTTACATTTTTATTTATTTTTACAATCGGCACTTATGGAGAATTTTATTAACCATTTGTGATCAATCAACCATAAAAATGGAGAACATATGCCGATTCTATGTTGATGTTCTTTGTGGATCAATAACATCAAGAACGATCAGTCTATGTTCTAAGTCTTATACACCGATTCTTGGTGTTCTTCGTGAATTAAGCACATCAACCCAGGTTGACAGGATTAAACATCGGATAATCATCCAAATTAACAATAATTAATCAGGATAAATTAGCCATTAAGGAAAATAGTTGGATAAGGTTTTTTTTATTTTACTTCATAATGACCCGTTTTTGTCTTCTAGTGGTAGGCCTCAAATAATTTCTCTAATCCCCAAACTAACCAGGTTTTAAATCTATTAATCATAAAGTCAAAGCACTTCTCTTTGCAATTACAATAAAAAGATGAGTGTCCAGGAAGTTGTCAGAAATTAAGTTCTTCTGAACCTTAAGTAACCTCATGATCATTTTCCCAAACTTATTTAATAGACTTGTTAAAAATGATTACGGATATTTCTGGA
Organism: Papaver atlanticum; assembly: GCA_023531105.1. Lineage (NCBI taxonomy): Eukaryota > Viridiplantae > Streptophyta > Magnoliopsida > Ranunculales > Papaveraceae > Papaver > Papaver atlanticum. The sequence goes on along the minus strand of JAJJMB010007708.1, from coordinate 28,601,230 downwards.
AGTTAATGATTTGTCCAACAACACTAAAGTTATTGGTTGTTAATAACAAGTTATGAGCATCAGACATAGTGCCCTTGATGAAGAGAGGTAAAAAGGATATTGTACCAAATACACCACCAACTTTTTCGTTTAAACCTATTAGACAGAACCTAATACTATTAACAAGTAGATCTTTAGAAAAGATCCTTGTATTTGACTGTATATACAGTTTATCTTTCTTACACAATCAGTAATATAGATCAATGATTTGTGTACCTGATTACATACAAGAATTCTCGGACGATCTCAAAAATCAATATCCAAGATCAACCTAGTATGTACTTGAACTGTACAAGATCAGAATTCCAACAAGAACAAGTCTTGTATGATCGTAACCAATCCGAACTCGAAAAATGTCTAGGTTGATTATCGAGTCACTTGCTTTTACTTTAATTATAGTAATCACCAAGGTTGTGGAATTGTAAATCGCGAAAAATCATTTTTTAATTTTGTGATCGAATCGTATATTAAATCGTGAATCGAAGATTCATGGTTGATTCTTAAATAGCTATATTTTAAATTACAATACATATAAATAAAAAATAAATAAGTATATTCCGAAATAAAGTTGGTGCATATGCAATTTATTTAGTGAATTATGGTGAGAAAGTAAACCCACACTACGAAAAATGAATAAATTTAATATAAATTTGTTTTTATCACCAAACAAGCGATGACACAGTGGTCTTTAACAAGATATGTAGGCGGAAGAATTTGAGTTTAAAACTCAATGGCCTTTGTTTTTCGGATTTAATAGGAATTTGACCAGTCAAAACTAACTGGCAAAGTCAAGAATCGCATCACGATTTTAGGGAGATGCGATTCATCTTCACGATATTCGAATTGAAATGAAAATAATTGAAGCAAATCATACGATTCACGGGTTGAATCGTACGATTTTCACAACCATGACAATCACGATTATAATGCGGAAGTAAAAAAGTAAAGAAATACACAAAGAGTTTTTTTAACTAGTAAAACTGCAATGCGCACAAAATCCCCTCGACCTAGTCCAATTTGAAAACCACACTGTATTAAGCTGCTACATACACTAGCCTACTATCATATTAAGGATTGGATTGTAGTTGAGACCGAATTAATCCTCCAAGTAATTCTGCAGTTGTGCTCATATACGTGTCTGAAGCCAACGTAGTTCTACGCACTTGATTCTCTTAGCTGACGTTCTTTACAACCCTAAGAGTTGCTTCAACCTTAGTGAAAACTTTTTTGATATTTAGGTTTCACAAGACACATGTTTGATTTCCCTTTAGATGTGAATCAAGGTTTTGGAAATCTTATCTTTGTTTAAAGCAACTACCAGGTAAAAAGTACATATCATTTCCTTTTAGATGTGAATCAGGGTTTTGGAAATCTTGTGTTTGTTTCGAACAACTACCAGGTAAAAAGTAAATATCAAAATAAATTTTTAGAATTAGGGTTTGTACTCTTCAAAACTTATAAAGATACTTAGTTTGTTGTACAACAAGAACAACAAACATAAATCTAGTGATATCTTGTAAAAATTCATATTTATGAGACACCTTATACGATTTTTTTTTTCTAATCTAGATTTTGACCAACTAGTGTCAGTATACTATCTTGGATTAAAATCAATCAAATCTAGGGTTTACGGCCAGTAATCCTTGAATGGCCTTATTTTGGAAGAGAAGGACCTTAGAATAAACAATGATTATTTAAATAACCTAGATACAAGTTCCGTAACTATATAAGAAGATTATTACTAATTTGTGTTTTACGATCTCCAAGTACAGTCTTTATTGTCTCACTCTTGTTCTTGAAAAACAAAAGTAATGAAAAACAACCTTATGCAACACATATAAATTTTTCAAGGGATGATTTGTTTATTTATAGTGAATGGCCAAGGAAGGGTAGCTTGAATCCTAAGATGCGTTACAAAGAGAGATATTATGAAAGTTGTCAATATTTTTCTTTGTGAAGGAATCAAGTTTGAAAAGACGAGGGTACCTAAATATACCTCAATCTAAAACTTTTCCACCTATAAGTCCTCTTCCGAAAGTGATTGTCTATGGACCGAGTCTAGACAATACAACTAATCGGTTCACACTTCGTGTGATCGTCTATGGATACGAGATCGAGATAATACAACAACGAAGTATGTTTACTTGATAATAGGTTCGGACTTAACCAAACTCTAGGGATTGTCTATCAAGTAAAATAGGAATTAACGTTTGTGTGATTTACTTTAAATTATAATAAACAAAATTATAATTGCGGAAAATAAAAGTAAATGACACAACAAAATTTTGTTAACGAGGAAACCGCAAATGCAGAAAAACCCCGGGACCTAGTCCAGAATTGAATACTCTCATAATTAAGCCGCTATACAAAATCAAACCAACTTCGTATAGTTGAGACCAAGCAACTAAACCTATAGTTCACCTAGTTTCCCCAGTATCCATGCGCCTCCAACTTGCAGTAAGTCACGCACTTGGAACAATTCCTTTAGTTCGTATTCCAAACAGTAAAGGAACAATAAATCTGTTCGGTAACAACTCTTTCCAAACAACGTGATATGAGTTTGAAAAAGGCTCTTCCGTTTAACCAATAAACTCCTTTGTTGAGACCTTAGATCAATCTCTCAACAACTACCGAAGTAATTGTTAGACTATGCAATCAATACTATTAATCACAAAGAAGTGTATTGATGCCGATCTAGTCTATCAAAAAGATAAACCGATTATAGTTAAATCCCTTTCCAGCCGAAACAAGTATTGTGCACACCAAAGATTATGAACCCAAAAAGTCTTCTTGTCTTCAAATCTTCTTTAATCTTCAATCAGCACCTGCACACAATCAACTTGAATCTCTTGTGAACAATCAAACACAAAATGGAGTCTGTTAACGTTGGATTATCACAAGACGTCTTTAGATCTACAAACAGTCTAAAGATCCCCATCAAAACTTCGATCTAGTTTGAGTGAATCTTATATCAGAAGAGAAGATTCTCAAGCATAAACAAACTAGGTGCAATCAAAGTTCAACAACCGTTAGTCAATCAAATCAATCGAAAACTAAAATAAACTGCAATTATCTAGTTTCCCACCAACGGTACTAATAGAGCTTCTCAATCCCAAAGAAGTCTTTAAACCGAGTGGTCGTAAGAGATTTCTCCTAATTAGGGTACTTTCCTCTCCGATGGGCGGCTCCACCAGTAACAACACAACTGAGGTAGTTTTGCTGGCTCTGAGGATTAGTTTGCTAGAAATGCAAACTTCAATATTTATAGACAAAGGAAGTTTGGACACCATGGAATTTCCAAAACCGAATATTCTCAAAGATATGCAATAAACAAAAAATCGGTTTTCATAACTCCTGGAAATACACTGTCCAAATATTGACCGAAATCCCAATAGAAAAATCTATAATCAGTAAATGCACATTACTAATTATTATTTTCTAAAGATATGCATTTAATTGCTGGAAATTAAATAGCATATAAAAACTAAGAAACCTTAATTAAAAGATTCTCAATGTATTTTGATCCTGGGATTCTCCTTTAGCTATTAAGTAATATCTTTGAACAATTAATGATAAGAGTTACTGCACATGTTCAAGTATGTCGACATCTTTACTTTGCAAGTCCTTTTTCATACTTACAATCCTGGAACCGATTTGGCACACTTCCAAACGAATTTAGAATTGGTTCATCTGACTTCCAAGAACTATGTGATTGATTATCCTATCAAATCACCAATCATGGGTTTCACGGTTCTACCAAAACAAGTTCGGTTCTACCTCCATGTGAGTACTGTGCATAGTCACGCTAGTTACCAAAACTCGGTTGACTAGGTACTAGGATCGGTTCCCCACATACTTAAGGTAACTACCTGTATTTGGTGCACATGTCCATAGGATCGGTTCCCCCAAAATTAAAAACTTGTTGCACATGTTCATAGGATCGGTTCCCCCATCTACTAAAAACGTGTTGCACCTCTTACAAGGATCGATTCCCATCTTGTAAATTTGTTGCACCTCTTACTAGGATCGGTTCCCCAATGGCTAGATAAAAGTTGCTATTTACAAGGCATCGATCATACCATCTTGAGTGATTACTTAAGATCGGTTTCACTAATAAAAGTCATACTAATATATAAATCAGGCCTTGTGAATAGTTTTTACCAAGATACATAAACAAGTTTATGAGAGGTTATACTAAACACACATATTGGTAATTCAAAATAGATTTGCAATGAATAACAATACCAATAAGCCTAGCGATTTCCCTTTCGATTCACAAAACGAGTTTATGAACTTACTTCCTTTAAACTAATGTAAAACATTGTTTCCTAAGATGAAATCTTCACTCATACCCATACATAATCACAATAGCATTCATATGCTCATGTCGATGTCTTATATACAAAGTTTAATGGTTAAGCAATAAACCTCGTATTGTATTCCTTAATACTATGTCTAACTAGAGTATCATACACAGCTTCGCAGTTATGTTTTCAATATGCACGTCTTGAAACATACGTTAGGGAATGAAACAGTTCAAGTCAAATATTACTAACCTCAAGAGGAAGGATGATGTTGTCATTGTAGCTCCATACTTCTTCACATTCTTCAAGTCTTCATTTAATACTTGTAAGTCTCATATCATAACACTTTCAAGCTAACCTATACGAAGTTGACTCTAGTATATAATCAAACGACTCTTTAAATGAGTTTTGATTCACTAAAATATGACAACCAAACTTGACATACCAACGCTTGGTGGGTTCAACCGATCTATGCTCTAACAATCTCCCCCTTTGTCAATTTTAGTGACAAAACTCTTACATCATATGGATAAACAAATTACAATAATTCATTACACACATACGCTTGATTCAAAGTTCAACAACACAAAACCTGCATTAAATTCAATCCTTAAATGCCGCTGCTGACATTATAATAACAAAGATAATACTCCCCCTTAAGGTGAGATAGGTAGATTTTCAATCCGCACGTCTTTGTTATTTTCATGTAGTTCCTCATAACTACGTATCATATGATATGTGACTCCCCCTTAGTCTATGCTTTCACTCTTTTCGTTAGAATAAATGTTTTAGCACAAATGTCCTTTCCCTTCGTGATACCAACTCACAACAAGTCAATATCACTTGTTTACTCCATATATTTCTCCCCCTTTTTGTCACAAAATGACAAAGAAACGAAAAAATAAAGGACAAACCGAAAGGATCTTACAAATCTCACAAAGAGAATTTGCAAACCTATAAGAGTTGAGCACGAGGGTTTTGCATACCATTTTAGATAACCAATATCAAAACCGAAACTACAAGTAATTTGGTTTTAACATGTTATCTAGGAAACAATTGCCCGAAGCAATTTTTCCTAATAGTTTAGCACATAAAAAATCGACTAAGCACCTTAGTTCTCTTGCTAAACCGATTGTACAAATACAATCGCTTGTTCGATAAGACCAAAATAAAGATCAGAATTAACTTTATTTTTCTCATCAGGCTCTAATTATTCTCAATAATAACTTAGACCTTTCACTTTTAAACAAGACAAATACTAGGTTAGTTAACTAGTAATTCTTGTTAAGGCATTCGGTTAGACTTGACTAACCGAAACCTCCACATTTGATAAGTCTAACTAAGATCCGAAAAACTTAGTTTCTCTTATCCGGAAATCACTTGGACTAAACAAATGATACCGAAACACTTTTGTTAAGCCATAAATAATCCATACAAACCAAATAAATCAACTTGCATAATCATTTATCTTAACTGAAGCAATTGAAACAAACATAGACATTATAGCACCGCAATTGCACCGAAATTTTGTAAGCCTAAACAATTGATATCAAACAATAACGAAAGATAACAATAGTTTTTCTTAACCATAAACAATTGAATCACAATCAAACATCCATACATAAATAATGGAATAAACATCAATTGTACAGAAAATTTTGTTAAGAAAAAGAAATAAATATATGCAATAAAATCATGCTTTTCTTAAACAGGAAAACAATTAACTAACAAGATTGTAACCTCAAATTCCGCATCCTCTTCTCCTCTTAAGATATGTCATTAAGCGCAAGTTCACTTAGAACTCCCCCCCATTAAAGTTGTCATCCTCCCGCCAAAACAAAAGAACAACAACAAAGAGCAACCTTTACCAGAGAAAGGTTGAAAACCGGTTTTAACTATGCGATGCAAAAGTTGAAACCTCGAAACACATATGCTTTTATGCTAAACCAAAAGATTCAACATATTGTGACTTTTTCACATATTGTTTCTATAGGAACCCCTCATGATCCTTTGATAAAGCCTACCAACATGGGCTAGAACTTAATCCCGCTAAATCAAAACGTCACCCAAACCATAAGGGTTCACACAATTATGAAATCAAATATCAAGGTAATAAAACCGAAATCAAACATCTCATAAACATTCAAAAGTTCTACAACTCTTATTCATGAAACGTACCGAAAGGGAAACAGTTCTTACATGCATCCTACAATAATGTACATAATATTACATACTCAGTATTGGACACTAGTCAGAGATGTCCAAATCAGTGTCTTCTTCTTCAGAGGAGGTATCTTGATAACTGTCAGAGATAGCATTCAGAGCATAGGTGAGATATGGATGTATTTCTGTAGCATGATCAACCAGGTCGATGATGCAGTTTTTCTTCCTCTCTAGTTTTCTCTTGAGAGATTGTGGATCTCCTTCAACTCTGATAGCAGGAGGAGCATTGAAGACTTGTCCTCTCATTTGGTTGAGGATTCTTTCTCCCAGTTTCTTTGGGACTTTCACCCTGGCGTTTGGCCAAACAATTCCAAAGGAGCCACATATTCTTGTGATTAAACAAGCAAACCCAGGAGTTCTTCTTCCACCCTTTCGGATAGTAATCATTTGTCTAATCATTAGACCACAGAAATCAAAGTTTTTGACTCCATTGACAAGATGATATACAAGTTCAGCAACATCTCTAGTCCACGTAGTCTTATGCATATTGCTAGGACACAAATTTGCAGTAGCAAGTTTTCCAAACACTTTTAGATGAAATTCAACATTGTGAAGAAGTAATGAATTACCTGACCATATTCCCCCAATTTTAGATGAAATAATATCATTTTTATCTCTAAACCTCTCATCCGAACATGGTAGAAAGTATTCATGTAAGGATAGAGAATTAATTACGAAATTACTTGTTTGTTGACTTCGAAAGATGTTGTACCGATCATAGTACGAAAAGTGCATCCTTTAAAATTCATCTCATGCATATTATCAAAGAAGAGCTTGACAAGTTCCGGTGTTGCCTTGAAAGAACTCTCATGAATGATACCCTATTCACGTTGATTCACAAAATTCACATATTTCATATCCGAAACATTGACAAATAACATTTCCATGAATGGGTTCTTTTATTGAACCGAATTTTCTAGCACATTCATCATCCACAAAATAATTTTGAGAACCAACATCATAAATAGGACTAGGCATATTTTCATAATTGATATTCAAAGTAGAGTAGAGCATAGAGTTCCTACTTGAGCCTTCTCCTCTAAAAAAATTCCTACTTCCCCTAGTTCTATTTTCCATTGAATCAACAAGTAGAGTAGAGAGCCACTTACAATCGATATAACTTGTTAAGTGTTGAATCTTCTTGCTTGGGATGAATTTGAGCGGATTAAGAACGACCCTTGGTTCCTTTTGAGTTGTGGAATGAATTGACGCAAGTTTTTCCTTTTGAATCAAACATGCAAAGATTAGAAGGAGAGAAATTTCGAAAACCCTCTTGAACTGTCAAGGTTCTCTTGGAACCGAAGAAGATAGAGAAGGAGAAAAGAACATCCTTCTTTGTTTTTATCACCAAACCCATTTTGTATTTGTTAAGGTCGTGAAGGTTTTCTCTCTTTAGGACTTGAATCGAAATTCTTAATCAATTTCACTTCATTTGTTTTGGGTAAATCAAAACAAATTTTTTTAGATTCATTATTGATGTCTATGACAACATCATCTTCAAGAATTAATTCTTTAGAAGAATTGTCAGAATCATTCTTATGATAGATTTTAGATTCTTCAGAGGTGTAATTCATCAAATACTCATGAATGAATTGATTTCCTTTAGAATCATTGGTTCTTTTAGAGATTTCTAATTCCTTGAGAAACTCATCAACTTCATTTTGAACTCTACTAATATCTTCAAGGATCTTGAGTGTTTTAACCAAGGACTCATCTTCCTTTTCCTCATATATCTTAATCTCATTTCTAAAATCAGAGAGTTGTCTCCATTTCGGCAAATTCTAACAGCTTTCTTTTGATTTTGCTTGGAGCACCTTCTGTGAGACTGAGATATAATCGACACTCGTCGAATGTCCAAATTTATTTGGATCTAAAAGACTCCACAATTTGGTTGTTAGACAACTTAGAGTCATATAATCCTGCTAACACATTAACCGAATCAAGCATAGATTCAAATCTTATAGGTTGGATCGCACCAAACACGGATTGTTAGATCTTTTGGTGTTTGCCTGCTCTGATACCAATTGAAAAGACGAGGATACCCAAATATAACTCAATCTAAAACTTTTCCACCTATAAGTCCTTTTCCGAAAGTGATTGTCTATGGAGTGAGTCGAGACAATACAACTAATCGGTTCACACTTCGTGTGATCGTCTATGGATACGAGATCGAGACAATATGACAACAAGATAACTTGTGTGATTGACTATGGATACAAGATCGAGACAATAACACAATGAAGTATGTTTACTTGATAATAGGTTCGGACTTAACCAAACACTAGGGATTGTCTATCAAGTAAAATAGGAATTAACGTTTGTGTAATTTACTTTAAATTATAATAACAACAATTATAATTGCGGAAAATAAAAGTAAATGACACAGCAAGATTTTGTTAACGAGGAAACCGCAAATGCAGAAAAACCCCGGGACCTAGTCCAGAATTGAATACTCTCATAATTAAGCCGCTATACAAAATCAAACCAACTTCGTATAGTTGAGACCAAGCAACTAAACCTATAGTTCACCTAGTTTCCTCAGTATCCCTGCGCCTCCAACTTGCAGTAAGTCACGCACTTGGAACAATTCCTTTGGTTCATATTCCAAATAGTAAAGGAACAACAAATATGTTCGGTAACAACTCTTTTCAAACAACGTGATATGAGTTTGAAAAAGGCTCTTCCGTTTAACCAATAAACTCCTTTGTCGGGTCCTTAGATCAATCTCTCAACAACTACCGAAGTAATTGCTAAACTATGCAATCAATACTATTAATCACAAAGAAGTGTGTTGATGCCGATCTACTCAACTAATCAATCCAATCTATCACAAAGATAAACCGATTATAGTTGGATCCCTTTCCAGCCGAAACAAGTATTGTGCACACCAAAGATTATGAACCCAAAAAGTCTTCTTGTCTTAAAATCTTCTTTGATCTTCAATAAACACCTGCACACAATCAACTTGAATCTCTTGTGATCAATCACACATAGAACGGAGTCTGTTAACGTTGGATTATCACAAGACGTCTTTAGATCTACAAACAGTCTAAAGATCCCCATCGAAATTTCGATCTAGTTTGAGTGAATCTTATATCAGAAGAGAAGATTCTCAAGCATAAAAAAACTAGGTGCAATCAAAGTTCAACCACCGTTAGTCAATCAAATCAATCGAAAACTAAAATAAACTGCAATTATCTAGTTTCCCACCAACGGTACTAATAGATCTTCTCAATCCCAAAGAAGTCTTTAAACCGAGCGGCCGTAAGAGATTTCTCCTAATTAGGGTACTTTCCTCTCCGATAGGCGGCTCCACCAGTAACAACACAACTGAGGTAGTTTTGCTGGCTCTGAGGATTAGTTTGCTAGAAATGCAAATTTTAATATTTATAGACAAAGGAAGTTTGGACACCAAGGAATTTCCAAAACCAAATATTCTCAAAGATATGCAATAAACACAAAATCGGTTTTCATAACCCTGGAAATACACTGTCCAAATATTGACCGAAATCCCAATAGATAAATCTATAATCAGTAAATGCACATTACTAATTATTATTTTCTAAAGATATGCATTTAATTGCTGGAAATTAAATAGCATATAAAAACTAAGAAACCTTAATTAAAAGATTCTCAATTTATTTCGATCCTGGGATTCTCCTTTAGCTATTAAGGAATATCTTTGAACAATTAATGATAAGAGTTACTGCACATGTTCAAAGTATGTCGACATCTTTACTTTGCAAGTCCTTTTTCATACTTACAATCCTGGAACCGATTTGGCACACTTCCAAACGAATTTAGAATTGGTTCATCTGACTTCCAAGAACTATGTGATTGATTATCCTATCAAATCACCAATCATGGGTTTCACGGTTCTACCAAAACAAGTTTTGTTCTACCTCCATGTGAGTACTGTGCATAATCACGCTAGTTACCAAAACTCGGTTGACTAGGTACTAGGATCGGTTCCCCACAACTTATGGTAACTACCCGTATTTGGTGCACATGTCCATAGGATCGGTTCCCCCATCTTCTAAGAACTTGTTGCACCTCTTACGAGGATCGATTCCCATCTTGTAAATTTGTTGCACCTCTTACTAGGATCGGCTCCCCAATGGCTAGATAAAAGTTGTTATTTACAAGGCATCGATCATACCATCTTGAGTGATTACTTAAGATCGGTTTCACTAATAAAAGTCATACCAATACATAAGTCAGGCCTTGTGAATAGTTTTACCAAGATACATAAACAAGTTTATGAGCGGTTATACTAAACACACATATTGGTAATTCAAAATAGATTTGCAATGAATAACAATACCAATAAGCCTAGCGATTTCTCTTTCGATTCACAAAACGAGTTTATGAACTTACTTCCTTTAAACTAATGTAAAACATTGTTTCCTAAGATGAAATCTTCACTCATACCCATACATAATCACAATAGCATTCATATGCTCATGTCGATGTCTTATATACAAAGTTTAATGGTTAAGCAATAAACCTCGTATTGTATTCCTTAATACTATGTCTAACTAGAGTATCATACACAGCTTCGCAGTTATGTTTTCAATATGCACGACTTGAAACATACGTTAGGGAATGAAACAGTTCAAGTCAAATATTACTAACCTCAAGAGGAAGGATGATGTTGTCGTTGTAGCTCCATACTTCTTCATATTCTTCAATTCTTCATGTAATACTTGTAAGTCTCATATCCTAACACTTTCAAGCTAACCTATACGAAGTTGACTCTAGTATATAATCAAGCGACTCTTTAAATGAGTTTTGATTCACTAAAATATGATAACCAAACTTGACATACCAACGCTTGGTGGGTTCAACCGAGCTATGCTCTAACCAGGTTATCAAGAATCAAGAAGGAAAAACAAACTAGAGATGTAGAGGTTATTCAGCTTTTTGTCTTCTGCCAACTTGTCATAATGACAATGACTTTAGATTTACTGTTGAAGATTTCATGGCTCGAAGGAATGCTCTTAAGTTTTGAATTGATCACACCCTAAAGGGGGTAACTTACTATGAAAAGAAGTATAATTAGTGAAAAAATGTGTTATGTGATCTTAAAGCACAATTAAGTGAGTTAACTGACTTCACTGAAGATGCTGAAGAATTGAATGATCCCATCATCAATGAATTTCCAATAACGAGAATTAATTCTCCGCTCAAACTCTTAGGAGAAATTTGATGCATTTATAGTTAACTCCTTATAGGAATTTATTGATTTGTTTTAAGAAGGAAAAACTAGCTTTTGAAGTAGTATATTTATGTTTCTACATTAGCTACTTCAGATACTATATCTATCAATTATTGAAGTGATTTCAATACCTTATCTTCACTAGTGATTTGCTATCATATTTCTAGTGATCTAATGATCTCATAGGTTAAGCGCTTAACCTTTTTTGTTCATAACTGGCTAAAGGGGGAGTAAGTTATTTTGAGAATTGCAATATTGATCTTCCCACAATTACACTTTGTGAATATATTGGAGGGATTCCGTAAGATGGTCTTAGTTGTCACCTTACCCCTCTGAGTCCGTAACTGGCAGGGAATAAGTTCAAGAACTATAATCTCTAGATTTGTACGTAGCTATGAAAGATATAATTCTTACGTGAGTTGTATTGCTCAAAGTATGTTCTCTGTTCGTAACCGGCCTAGAGAATAATTTTTTCCGATGTTATCCTTCTCAAAAAAGTGATGTTTCTTGACGACTCTAATATATTAAGATCATATTTTTAACTTTTTTTTTATAACTGGCAAGAAGAGAGAACAATATGTTTGGATAAAAATTTACTTGTAAATTTGTTAATGTACAATAAATCCTTCTCTTGTTGTTAAAGAAAGGTCGCTCATGTTGTTCTCCTGAGGATGACATCTAAAAAGAGAGAGGGTACCAAGTACACCACCAACTTTTCCGTTTAAACCTATAAGACAAGACATGATACCATTGTAAGTAGACCAACTTAATGATCCTTGAACAATATGTATTTACGGTTTAACTTTCTTATACAATCAATAGTTTAGATCAAAGATCCGTGAACCTGATTGTGTACAAGAACTCTTGGACGATCTCAAAAATCAATATCCAAGATCAACCCAGTATGTACCCGAAATGTACAAGATCATAATTCCAACAAGAACAAGTCTTGTAATCTATATTTCAAGATACAAATTTACAAGGGAAAGTTTTGTAGGTTATATACAGTTTTAGTTAAAAATTGTGTAAGTTGTTTATCGAATCACTTACTTTTACTTTAATTATATCAACACAAATATAATGCGAAAGTAAAAAGTAAAGCAAGACACAAAGAGATTTTGTTAACGAGGAAAACTGCACCTGTAGAAAAACCACGGGACCTCGTCCAGATTTGAACACTAAACTTGAAAAGACGAGGGTACCCAAATACACCACAATCTTTTAAATATCAACCTATAAATCCGATACCAAGTGTGATCATCTATGGACAAAGTCGAGACAATACAACAACTATGGTATACACTTTGTGTGATCGTCTATGGATAGTAATCAGGAAAGTAGGCTAGTGACCATACTTCAAGAAAATAAGGAAGCTTTACGGTGGACTATAGCATATATTAAGGATATATCCTACTGTTTGTATGCATCAAGTTTATTTAGAGGATGGCTCCAAACCTTATAGGGAGATGCAACATCGATTGGAACCTAACATGAAAGAGGTAGTTCGAACAGAGGTGCTTAAATTGTTAGATACAGGTATTATTTACCCAATCTCAAACAGTAAGTGGGTCAGCCTCGTTCAGGTTTGTTGATGGTTGATTTTTGATGAAGACTAAAATCGTAAAATCATAATTTTGTACTTCTGACCTAGCTTCAGAAGGTTGTATGCAATTCATATTTTAAAATTTAGACATGATAACTCATGTCACGATGATCCCTGACTGAGTGTGTAGCCTCTTTAGAGCATGCATGAATATGTAATTATTAAAGCCTTTTATCCGAGCTTTCAATATTCTGCATATTTCATCATTTATACCGAGCAACTCTAGTACACATACAATCGAGAATGATTGGACGTCTCCTAGATGGATTGGCCACTAGTATAGAGCAATAAAGTCTTCAGGATGTCGCAAATGTTCCCTGACTATACAAAATAAATATTTAAAACGAGTATGATGCTTCCACTATCTCATACCTTGATTATCGAATAAATATATGCTCCTAGACAGATAGCCTGCTAGTATAGAGCCATCAATTAATTAATTCTAATGCAGAACTCATCAATAATTCCTATAAAATATTTTATTTTTATTGCGATATTTTATTACTTCAATTCACGGCTTTTCTCAGCTGAATTCCATGGATTAGTAATAGATATTTACCTTTCAGGCATATGGGCCATCACCGAGTAAGCCCCGATTTGTGCGAGTGTACTTAGTAATAATGCACGAACGAGCACCCAAAACTATGGACGAATGAGGATACAGAGAGTTCTGCAAAATAAGGAAGAAAAAAAAGGCTTGGGACCGGGCCCACCGGCCGGCCAGTCATGTCGCGGCCTTGGCCGGTCCCACACCTATCCGTTTCTTTTATTTTATATTATTATTATTCCATAATTTTGACTCCCACATTCGAGCAAACCCACGGTTCTCCATATTTTGTCAAATACTGCTCAATTCTCAAAAAATCTACAAATCAAATGGTCCCATGACCGTCAGGCCTTTACCAATTAATATTAAAATATCATTATTTTAATAATATCAAGCATGCAAAAATTGAGAGTTTCAATCAACATCAAACTCTTCTGAAAATCCAAAATAATGCAAAAACGTCCAACGAAACATACCAAAATTCTCAGGAATGGACGGTCGCCGACATGGTGGCCCGTGCACCACCATGGCTGGACTTGGGCGGTCACTTGGCCACCATGGCCTGCCGGTCCCACATTCCTTGATCCATATTTTGGATAATCCTCCACTTAGATAATCCTTCGTATCTTGGATAATCATCCATTTTGGTGAATCCTTTTCCACCTATTGGACAATCCTCCATACCTCCTAGCCGGTCCTCATACCCATTGGTTGGTCGGTCTCTCCACCTGGACAGTCATCCATTTCCTAAATCCAGGGCTCTCTAAAATTAGGGTTTCGGACTTATGACAATTATGATGAATATCAATATTTTTCATATTGATCCAGCTATCAATATTTTAATTAATAATTAATGTTCGGTACTGCTCGACTACAACATGACATTGGACGGTCATCCACTTGGCCGACCATCCAATATTTCATTGGACGACCATCGAGTCCAATACTTACTAATACTCTAATTCCTAGTTTTTCATTCGACAACTCATGACATAGTGGATCAAGAATGGGTATTCTATAATAAATCAATAATATATCTGAGTTCCTATCAAATATTTGACATATCAGAGTAGGTCATGATCCAGCTATCTCATCAGACCGACGTTCATCAATCCAAAATATCCCAGTATCATCGATGCCTCAGCCGACATAATGATATATCATAATTTATCAGACTTGACATCTATGCATTATTATTGTCCCAGCAAACACCTTATGCTCAACCCATGAGTCATAGAGCATATCACAATCGTCAATTATGCTCGACTAATCAAGTATAAGACTCATGGTCTATCCAAGTCAACAATTGACCAATTAAATACACGTCTGCCTTACATGAGACATCAATCATGTTACATTGGGGGATATTTATTAGGGTTTTGGTCTGGCAGCCTACAACACGTTCGATGTAATAGTAAATCTACGATGAGAAATGTGAGTAAGTCGTGCTAGCAGTTATATGAGTTAGCAAAGTAGTGGATGGACAATCAACCAAGTCCCCGCTCAATGTGGAACTGGTTAACCACAATTTTCCACTTCCCCATTTTCCCACTCCTCTGCAACCATCACACTTATTGGATATCAATGTATAAACTACTTCTGCAATTTAAATAGGTTTATCAACCTATGATTTGACAACTTAACTCAACTTATCTCAGTTGAACTTCTCTGAACAGAATTCAATCACTCTTATCAGTATTTACTGAGTCCATCAAATTTGCAGAAGTCTACAACACGGAGAATTCAACACATCCACAATCTATCAATCATCATTAATCTCACATAATTTTTAGCTTCCCTCATATAGATCAAACCCCATCCCTCTTTGTGACCGAATTGACTATGTAATGGCTATTTTCTTGGTTTAGGCCGGAGTCCTACAAATTGATCTCTCGAGCTCAAAGCACTCCCGTGCAGTGCATCTGTTACAGGTTTAAGGAATTTTCTCAATCGAGGATTCGCCTTATGCACAACTCTCCATTTTTCCTTAACCAACAAATTGTTTTTTCCCATAAACAGATTGGCGACCACAGTGGGAGATTAATCTCTCGGTTGTAATTCCAATTCATCAAAAATGGTTGATCTTAGGTTAGGCTCAGTTACAAACCCTAACCCTAACCCAAACAATACTAGCACAAATAACAGTGGTGGTACTCCAGTCACTCCTCATATTTCTAACAATGGTGATACTAATACTACCTCTCAAATTAACAATACTGGTGTCCATGCTGAAACCAATACCGGTACAAGCAATAATTCTCTTTTCAGTCGGACTCTTGAAGAAGTAAGGAATAATCCACCTACCATAGATGATCTTATGTAGACGCAAGAAACCCTCGCCGAAACTCAAGGAGATATAACTGTGGCACAGATAGAACTTCTCGCTTATCTAAAGACCGTGACAGAGCAATTGTCTTCTGACCATCGTCGACTGGAGAAAGGAAAAGCTAAGGAAGTTTCCTCGGCCGCTTATCCTAAAAACTCTCTAATCCATGTTTTGGGAGATGATAAAGTCTGCAATACTACAGACAATCCACCAGCAAAGGATCAACCAAACTTCATCAATCTTAAAGACTTAAAGCTCAAAAAGACCTCATGAAACCATCGATCTTGATGAAAATGACTCAAAGGAAGGAAGTTCTTGCCATGAAAGAATGCTGAAAAGGATTGGTTTAAGACAATAACATAACTCCTGGATTGTTGATTCCTTTAGGGATCTAACTCATGCTCAAAATGACTCTAAGATTAAAATTTCTAACCTTCAGTTATAATTAAATCAACTCATCGATGGTCAGTTCAAGATGATCGAAAAGAAAAAAGTCATGATTAGGAACCAGAAAAAGATGATCTATGAATATACGACACTTAGGAAGCATATTCGTATTGTGAATCTGAAGGTCTGCGTACTAAGCCAAGAGCACAACACATCAACCATTCAACGGGTAAAAGATGTTGGTGAGTCCTTCTTCGATGGAGTTGCAGAAAGGTATGAAGAAATAGATGAAGTCTAAGTTTTTTTTTTTCTTAAAAAAAAAAGAATTCATGATATTCGCTTCTATTTCCCTTTTTTTGTCTGCCCAGGAAACTTCTTTTGAGAATTTTTTTTTATTGAGAAGGATAACTAGGGTTTGGTATAGCAAAGATTGTGATTACACATAGCTATTTCCAACGTTTTTCATCTTGCATGTTTTTAGATTTATTTATCTAAATTCTAGAGTTGTTGGAAGATAAACTTGCAGTATGTAATCATTATTGGTTTAATTATTGCAAAAGTCTTATGAAATATTTGTTCCTTTATGTTTTCCTGAAACAACTAATATTTCATATATGCTCAGAAGTTAAATCTATTATATTTTTATAAACGAAAAATAAAACAAACTCTTTGAGATTTTTCTTGCAGTATTGATCTACTTGTTTGTGTTTTTGCTGCTTGACACACTCCATAAGATTCTCTTATGTTGAGTAAAATTGTCTCCTTGTTCGTAACTGGCCTTGAGATTAATTTATGTCGATACTTTGGATACAAATCCTTGTGATTTGTTAATGTCCGCCAAAATCCTTATTTTTTCACAAAAGAAAGGTCACTCATGTTGTTCTCTTGGAATAACATTTAATGGGGGAGAGTTCTTAAATGAACTTGTTCTTAATTGCTATATCTTTGTGGGGAGTGTGCACATGGCTGTGGAATTTTAAAGGGGATGCTTGTATCTTTTTAATCTCCTAGGATGAGCGCTAAGTATTCATTACTATGTGATATCATCTAAATAAGTTGATATGAGGAGTTGCATTTTAACTATATTATTATGTAGTATCTCTATCTTCCTTAAAGCTTGAGATATCTTTTGGTTGTATTCATTATGATCCCGCAATTTTCGTACCTTTGTAATTTTATTGACAAAACGGGGGATAATTATTTAGTAGTTTCATACTACATACATATGGTTTACGGATCATTAGGTAAGGGGGAGTGAATCATTAAGCAGTATATTTCGCCTACTATACAAAAGATGTAAGTATTGATCAAGGGGGAGAAACATATCACCGTAGTATTACTTTAGAGTTGAGAAACAATAGAACTTTGGAGAGAAGATAATAATATTATGTTTCTGTATAACGACGAATGTTGTTATCGCTACGGATATTCAAAAACAATGATTTTGAGTTGAACATGTTCAGAAACATTGCAACTTGAAATAACGAAGAGTTCAAGGAGAGTTGAAGAAACCAAGGAAATCAAGGCATGATGGATCGAGTTTTTCGTAGCTTTAGTTTTGTTATCCATATGTATTTATAGTTTTGCCACTAAAATTGACAAAGGCGGAGATTGTTAGAGCATTGCTCGGTCGAACTCACAAGTGTTGCTATCTCAAGATTGTTGTCAAATTTAGTTGTCAAAACTATATCTTGATTTCTAGTCAACAATTAGTTAAGTCTCAGTCTAGGATAGAGGTAGTTGAGAAATGAACTAGTCATCATTTGCGTTCTACCGTTTGAAGGCGAAGATCAACCGAAGCTTTTGGAGAACTTCATCAATAAAAGGTTAGTGAAAACTGAACCACCTATTTCTCAAGTTATATTCACTTTTCTATCCTTGAGACGATTGTCGCATACCTAACTAGACTAGCTTGCATAAACAAGAATTTCGAGTCGAGAACTAATTATTTAGTTTACGAATTTCTCGAAATATAATGACTAAGCTTAATGAACATTTATTCATACTTGATCAATTTTGGAGGAGAACAATTTATTGTTCGGAACCAAAATCATGATTCAATTTTATCATTCGAAAATAGCCTGGAACAGTGATATGTGTCATTCATGTAATTCAGGAATTTTTCAAATTGATTTAGAGAAATATAGAACTACTATATTCGGAATACAAGACAGTGTTATCAGTCTTACAAACTGAGATAACTGTTATAAATATGAAGTCGTATTACATGTACTGGTACACGTAACGGAGTAGCTATATATCGACTTGCAGATTTGTGTGATATGCATATTCATATGCACATCATGGGAAAATCTGTTTGTTTCGTGATCCGGATAGGTATGCATACTTGTATGCAATCCTTTTTGGAACTGTGGTAAGGGAACCGGGTTTAAGTATTCAAACCGGTATGCAAACCAATACAGTTATATGTTCTTGAACCAGATTAGTACCCAAACCGGTACACAAACTGAAAAGTGAAAAAGCGGGGGTCTAACAACCACACCCAATATTTCGTTAGGCAATCTGTATGGAATAACTCCAATATAATTCCAAGAGAATCAACTAGACAGTCAGACTTAATTAAGGAAATATATCCAAGAGTTATATCTATGTTTCTCAATGTAATCAGCAATTCATATAGATAGAAATGTGTGAGCCTGATTATTAAGAGAAACAACTTGAACGGTACCAAAGACCAATCGTTCAAGTGTCAATCAATTTCAATCAACAACCAAAGGTTGGATTTACCAATTGATTGAACTACTCACAACCTGTGATATTTCAATCATATAAACAAATATAATGCGGAAAAGAAATAACACATACACCTTAATTTTTGTTAACGAGGAAACCGCAAATGTATAAAAAC
Source organism: Papaver atlanticum (assembly GCA_023531105.1). Classification (NCBI taxonomy): domain Eukaryota; kingdom Viridiplantae; phylum Streptophyta; class Magnoliopsida; order Ranunculales; family Papaveraceae; genus Papaver; species Papaver atlanticum. The sequence continues at coordinate 28,581,714 of JAJJMB010007708.1, read as the reverse complement.
CCCGGGACCTAGTCCAGATTTGAAAACCACGCTGTATTAAGCCGCTACAGACACTAGCCTACTACAAGTTAACTTCAAACTGGAATGTAGTTGAGCCCTAACCAAGTCTCAAACCGATTAAGGTACATTCGCGTTCCTTACGCCTCTGAATCCCAGCAGGACTCTACGCACTTGATTCCCTTAGCTGATCTCACCCACAACTAAGAGTTGCTACGACCCAAAGTCTAAGACTTTATAAACAAATCTGTCTCCCACAGAAAAGTCTATTCTGATAGATAAATGTGTCTCCCACGAAAATACCTACGAAGTTTTGTTCCGTCTTTTGATAAATCAAGGTGAACAGGAACCAATTGATAATCCGTCTTATATTCCTGAAGAACAGCCTAGAAATATCAATCACCTCACAATAATTTAACTATATGGTAGTAGAACAAGTTATTGTAGAATCACAAAGAATGAGACGAAGAGCTTTGTGATTTGTTTTTATATCTTACCTATCAAAGATAAATCTCGAGCAAATCTTAGAGAAGATAGTAATCAATACGATAGAACAAGTAAGATCAGAACACGCAACTATAGAGAAAATAGTTGGGTCTGGCTTCAGAATCCAAATGAAGTCTTTAAGTCCTTAACCTATAATGGTTTTAAGAAAAACCTAGGTTAAAGGAGAATCGACTCTAGTCGCAACTAGTATCACACAGGAGGTGTGGAGATTAGGTTTTCCAGTTACTAGAGTTCTCCCTTATATAGTCTTCAACAAAGCAATCAATATTCACCGTTAGATGAAAACCTGATTTAAGATTCAAGCTAAGTTTTCTTAAAACCAAAGCAATATCTCTCCACCGTTAGATGGTCTTATCTTGTTACACACAAATGAAATATACGTTTATTTAGATATGGGTAACCATACCTAAACGTGTATATTGAGTTTGCTCAATAACAGTTAACCGAAGTTAGCCATATGAACACTTTTGTATTAACCACATTCATCTAACACTTTTAGATCAAATGAATCTAATTGTGTTACTCATAGAGTTGTTCAATTGTTTATATTCTCATAGAAGTATACAAGACACAATTGAAACAAAATCGGATTTGATTCGAGAGAATCAATTCATGAATATTTAGCCACGGTTTACAAAGATTGCATTCCTTAATTTATAAATGTATTTGTTCATTAGTATGAAGTCATACTTAACCGATTTTAGAACTTAAACCAACTCAGTTTGCAAACGGGTATGCAAACTTAAGTTCCGTACTTGGTCATGTCCGACGGTTCCCAAACCGGTATGCATATTGTCGTTCCGGACCTAACTCAGGTGAAACCGTTCGCATACTGGTACGCAAACTTGGTTCCCGGACTTTGACAGTTAAAACCGTTCGCATACTGGTATGCAAACTTGGTTCCCGGACCTGAATCATATGATAACATTTTGCATACTGGTTTGAATACTGTGCTATATCCAGACAATGATTATTGTTCTAAACTCCCATTTCAATCATTGAAACATCCTTAGAAGACGACAATAGCTGTCTCACACAAACTATTAGCTTATAAGTAATTTTCAAGTGATCAAATGATCAATATGAAACATTTCGAGTCTACATCAAATGACTGTCTCACACAAATCATGTAAGATGTTTCAAGGCAATTTTCACATGATCATCTTTTGACTTATTATTTAGTTTCCAATAAATAAATTGTTTCCAACTAAACTCGTCAAGAATAACGATGAATGTAGCTAAAACAAAAAGATTTCCAACACATATTTCGAGAAAGATATAAGCTCGAAATATCAAACGTGTATAATGTAAAAGTCTATATAGCTATACGACTTAGTCTTAATAGGAGATAGAATAGAATAGACTTCTGAGTGATAGATAAGTTTTAGTCTCCACATACCTTTTGTTGATGAAGTTCCTCCAAGCACTCCTCAGTAGATCTTCGTCTTCAATCGATGAACGCTGTGAAGTTTAAAGCTCAACTACACATTCTATCCTAATCCGAGACATAGCTATAAGTAGACTAGAAATCAAGCCTTATAGTTTTGATCACCTAAACTTGACAAACAAGCTTGAGATAGCAACGCTTGCGAGTTCAACCAAGCAGTGCTCTAACAAAAAGGTTCTGTGAACTCCGAAACCGGTAAAGTCTTAAGGTTTCCAAACTGGTTCGCAAACTGAAAAGTTCTGTCAACTCCGGAACTCAGTTTTACACCCAAGTTTGCAAACCGCTACGTGAACTGAAAAAATTCTGTCAACTCCGTAACTTGGTTTTTCTTATAAGTTTGCAAACCGGTCCGCGTACCATGACTCAGCCGATTCACGAATGACTCATGAATTTGTACTTTGTGCATTTACCAACTATGTCGATTATGATTCAATTGCGATTAAATTATTTATATGAAATAATTTGCATTTGATCAATTCTCTATAAAAACATTAGACTTATTTGATCACATGATTGTGACTCAAGATCAATGTCTTTATGTTCATGAAAATGAGTGTTAAGCTTTTAAGTTCAAACTCGCTAGTTTCGGCTAACCATGTTGGACATAGTCTTTGTACACGGTTCGGTTACGGTTTACCTAACCAGAGTGTATATCTTGTTTATGTGAATGAGATTCAAAGTTTTCATCTAATGGTGAATATTGTTTGCTTGGTTCCAAAGCTATCTTAGTTTAAACCTAAAGCAACCTATGCTTTGAATGTCTATATAAGGGGAACTCTTGGAAACTGGGATCACACTACTTTTTGGTGTGTCCTAGTTGTATCTAGAGTCGTCCTCTCTAGAAACCCTTTTAAGGTTTAACGACTATCAAAAACTTCATTGGGATTCGTGAAGCTAGGTACAGTTATCTTTTATCTTGATAACTTGAGTATCCTGATCTTGTTCGATTGTTTATTTATCACTTGAACAAGATAGATGAAAATTAAAAAGTTCTCTTCATCTCAACTTTGTGATTCCGTAAGTTTTATACTTGTGAGGTGAATAATAATCTAGGATGCACTTCGGGTTGCATAAGTCTGGATTTTGAGGATAGCTAGACTTTTGTCAAATTTCTATCGATTTCCATCACCTTGATCCTACGTTTGATATGATCATCCGTTTCGATCGTAATCAGAAAATAAATTATATAGGATTAATCTGTGGGAGGCAGATTTGGTTTAAAGTCTTCAATTGAGTTGAAGCAACTCTTAGTTGGTGTGACCTTATATAAGGGAATCAATTGCGTAGAGTCCTGCTAGGATTCAAGAGGCGTAAGGAGCGCGACTGTACCTTAATCGGTGGGATACCTTTTAGGGATCAACTACATTCCAGACCGAAGTTAATTGGTAGTAGGCTAGTGTCTATAGCGGGTTAATACAGTTTGGTGTTCAATCTGGACTAAGTCCCGGGGGTTTTCTGCATTTGCAGTTTCCTCGTTAACAAAATTTCTAGTGTCTGTGTTATTTCTTTTTCAGCATTATATTATTTATCTTTATAATTGAAATATCACAGGTTGTGCATTGATCAATCACAGTAGATACGTCCGACCTAATTTGTTGGATACAACTTGATTGATCCTTGGACATTGGTCTTTGGTACCGTCCAAGAACTCTCTTTGTTATTAGGTTCACGGATTCAATTCTGTAAACGTTCTAATCACAAGAGAGATAAAGCTATAATTCTAGACACTTTCCTTGATTAAGTTTTTACTCTCGGAGTTGTGTTTAGTTTGTCCATACAGATTGCCTACGAGAAAGTTGGTGGTGTATTTTTTTACCCCCAGTGTTTTCAGAAGTAAAAGGAGATCCGCCTCTCAAGAAACACAACAGCTCAAGCATGCAACTCCAATATCCCAGGCTCCTCCGAAAGCGCAAAGGAATGATAATCAAACCTTAAATGCACAAGCTTCCCCCTTCCCATTGAAGAAGTAATCAAGTTGCTGGAAGTAGATCCAAGATGGTACAATTAAATTACCATTTATCATGAGGGAGCTAACTGAAAAGGAAATGGAGAATCCTAGGTATTGTCGCTTTCATAGGTTCGTCAATCATCCAACAAGTGACTGTAATATTTTGAAGTGTGTCTTCAAAGAGAAGGTTGAATCAGGAGAGCTTCATCTGGGGACTAAAGGAGTGCACATGGACCCTCTCCCAACCAGGACATTCACTCTCTCTGAGAAACCTTTCAATGAAGCAATTCAATCTTTGGTGGAACATATATGTGAATTGATCTATCTATCAAAGGTACAAATGAAAGATATGTTCATCGCTCTTAATCACATCATGTTGGGAAGACGGTTATCTATCCCTGAGGTGCCTCATGAACCTTCATCTACAGACAAAGACATGTTCGACTGAGGACTGCTCACTACAGTCAATCTCAAAGGAGATGAATTTAGGAGAACGTTGATTGATGCTGGTACAGTCAATCCTAAGAGATGCGGGTATCACTCGACAAGAATCTACTCATGCTCCCATCTCAATCAAAGACGATTAAGGGACGCCCAGGGATGCTTCTGGATACATCACTCTCAAGGTGAAGATAAGTTCAACCTGGACAGAAACCAAGTTTTACATAATTAGGGAGGATCCAGGATATAACATGATTCTCGGACGAACATGGTTACATGCTGGAAAGATAATCACTGACAAGGCACCTCTGGTCGCACATCTCTCTGATGAAAAAATTCTGATCTGGAAGACTTGGTGGACGCTCCGTCATCAAGGCACTTGGAGGAACTTTAAACTCTGGTGGGTTTAAAGAAAGAACCTAAAAAAGATGCATTGGAATTCATCAAGAGATTGCGCAAACTCAGGAAAGTCTCATTCCACCCAAGTCCATGTCATCTATTCTCCCACATGCTCTCTTAGCATGGGGGCTCAATCCTGCTAGCAACTTTGCTGTTATAACACGTTATGAATGAGTTGCTTCACCACTGTAATATTTTCCAAGTGGTTGAATCTGACTCATCTCCAAATTGAGCATCGCACTGGGGCATTCATTATCGCGATGATGTCCAAGCATGGTAAAGAACACCTTGGGTATTTTCCCATAACCCTGCAGGAGTGTCCACATGTGCCAGAATTTTTTTATAAGAAAGCTCTGATGTTTGCACAAGTGTGGAATCCCATGGTGCAATGAAGGGAATGCCGAACCAACATAATATATTCAAGGCCAAGGAGATCAAGCCTAACAAATTTTATGAAGGATATTTAGTTCTCAAGGCAACTAGGCGCAATATTCGTTCTGTAATGAACTCCAATTGGGAAAGACCTTTTATAATTACCAAGTCAGTATTGGCAGATACTACAAGTTAATCGATACAAATGGCAGGACAGGTGTGGCATTAATATAAGAGAAGTGTCTCAAAGCATTCGACGCTTGAGGCATTCGACGTTTGAGGTATTCGATGTTTGAAGCATGAACGCCCAAAACATCTTAAGTTTGCATTTAGGATTTTATTAATTCACATGTATTTTAAATTCCTCCAAAACGTACGCAATACTTGCATTCACTAATTAAATTCCCTTTCAACAACTAATCATAATTCATTTATTTAAAGAAAATCTCTATCAAATCCCAAAGAAAATCCCACAACTGTCAATCTTCTACTTATCAAAAACCAACCAGAGAGTCAAAACCAAACAAAACCTCCCATCTCTCAGAAGTTAAAATATAAAGTTCAAGAGATCATGAAAACGGAACTAATTGAAATTGGCAAAAATACGATTTATGCTACTCAGAAAGCGCCATCTTCATGCGTTCAAGAGTGGCCTTTTCCAACTCCGGCTCTTTAGTTAGTATGGAAATCTTTGCCTCGGTCTCCATTACAACATCATTGGAAAGAGGTACACTTTTTTTTCCTTGTCTCCTTGATTGTATCGATTCTTTGACGAAGCCACCCCACATTGAAACCGTATCCTTTAGAGGCCTTCAAATTGTATTCCCAATAAAAGAATACATGCTCAGTGAAGGTACCTATAACTTTGGTCTGCATATCACATATGACTCGCAATATTTCTTCTACTCGTATTATCGGAAAGTAAGCATGCTCATATTTATTGGTAGTAGAAATGTGACTGTATCTACACCATATTTCATGATACAAGCAGGCATTGCTGTAGTGAAAAGAGTAGGACTTCTCTTATGGGAAGACCTATGAGGTGCCCTCTATCTGTTAGTTAGGTTCTTTAATAATTGTTAGCCTTGTGCGTGTGTGCATGAATCGTGTGAAAGTGTACGTTAGTCTCTATTTACCCATGTACTCTCTTTTCTTAGTCAGCTAATAAAACAGAACTTATCTTCTCCCTCAATTCTTCTTTCTCTTCTTATCCCAAATTCTAGATCTGGAATTCCTACCTCTTAACGCCATTTTTTTAGTGTAGATCACTACAAGTGGTATCAGAGCAGCTGTTCTGGTGACCTGTTATAATGGTTAATCAAAAGGATATAGATGAAATCAACAAAAAGTTGAACCTAATGATTAACCGACTGGATGAATCGGAAGGTTCAAAGGAAGCAGAGCAAAACAAGATAGCAGAAGTAGTAACTAAAACTCTATCCCTTCAACTGACAAACGAATTTCAGGCTATGGAAGATCGTTTGAGAAGAACATCTAACCATGGTGGTAATGGAGTTCTACCACCTCCTTCAGATTCTGGTAGTCACCACAGATCTACACATGGTGGAAAATCCGGAGGTAATTTCTCACAGATAACTAATCAGTTTTCGAATTCTCTTAAACCCAAGGTCGATTTTCCTAAGTTTGATGGTAATAATCCAAGGTTTTGGATTAGAAAATGTAAAAAAGTTTTTTCAACTTCATCCTATGGATGAAGAACAAAGAGTTATGATGGCATCATTGTATTTAGAGGGTAGAGATGATGTTTGGTACCAGGATTACCAAGAAGGTCATGAAGTGATATCGTGGGATATTTTCAGTAGAGATATCACCTTTAGATTTTAAGAGTTGGGTCATGATGATGTGGTAGGAGAGTTCAATAAACTCAGTCAAGTTGGTAGTGTAGTAGAATATCAGAAGAAATTTGAAGAGCTTAAGGCATTGAATGGTTGCTAAAAACAAGCACCTCACTGAAGAATATTTCACCTCTAGATTCATCAGCGGGCTTAAGAAAGAACTCCAGATAGCTGTCCAAATGTTTTCTCCAACTTCCCTACAACAAGCCATCTACCTTGCAAAAATGCAAGAAATGTTGCTACAGAATATAGCTCAAAAGAATAAGCCCTCATTTCCCAACAAATTACCACCACTATCTATTCCAAACACAACCCACAGAAACTTTACTACACTTCCTAAATCAAATTCACCCTCACCTAAACACAACAATTCCACTAGCCCAAAAATACCGCCAATTAGGAAACTCTCTTATGCTGATATGAGAGCAAGAATGGAAAATGGACTGTGCTATAATTGTGATGAAGTGTACCAGAATGGCCATAGGTGTGTGAAGCAACAAATGTTAATGCTTTTTGGAGAAGATAAAGAATTACCTACTTCTGAAGAAGGTTCTCCATCTAGTGCACCACTCATACAAGAGCTAGAAGAAAAAGTGGAGATATCTCTAAATGCTCTCACAGGTAATATTTCTCACAACACCATCAAGGTTCAGGGAATCACTAAAAGGAAGAGGGGCTTTACCATTCTGGTAGATAGTGGAAGCACACACATCTTCCCTGACCCTGAAATTGCTAGGTGCAATGGAAACATTATAGAACCTATAGAAGCATTTCAAGTAGCAGTAGCTGATGGAAATACATTGGTGAGTGAAGCCAAATGCCCACAATTTAGTTGGGAAATGCAAGGACATGCATTCAAATTTGATTTCAGGCTACTTGCCCTTGGTGGATGTGACATAGTACTAGGGGTTGATTAGATGAAGGAGATCAGTCCAGTACAGTTTGATTTTAAAGCAATGAAGATCACCTTCTGTACAGAAGGACAAAAGATTGAGCTAATAGGGAACACTGGGCCAGTCAGTGTAACCATGATGTCTGAAGCAGCCTGCCATAAATACCTTCAAAAAAGTCAACATGGAATTATGGGCCATTTGTATTCAATATCAACTTGTCCTGAGAGTAATCCAACTCCTAAAAACATACAAAACATTATAGAAGAATATCAATCTGTATTTCAAGAGCCTACTTCTCTTCCACCCATCAGATCTCATGACAATCATATTCCACTCAAACCCTCAGCATCACCACCAAATCAGAGGCCTTATAGAATACCCTATGTCCAAAAAGAGGTTGTGGAACAATTAGTCCAAGAGATGCTTATAACTGGAGTAATCAGGCCTAGTCATAGTCCATTTTCTGCTCCAATACTATTGGTTAAAAAGAAGGATGGCAGCTGGAGGTTTTGTGTTGATTACAGAAGACTGAATGAGATAACTATTAAAGACAAGTACCCCATACCAGTCATAGAAGAATTGCTAGATGAGCTCAAAGGGGCCAAGTTCTTCTCCAAGATTGATCTGAGGGCTGGATATCACCAAATAAGGGTATATCCGTCTGATATCCATGAAACTGCCTTCAAGACACATCAAGGCCATTATGAATTCCTAGTCATGCCTTTTGGGCTGACCAATGCCCCTGCAAGCTTTCAAACCCTGGTGAATGATGTCTTCAAACCTCATTTGAGGAAATTCATATTGGTATTTTTTGATGACATATTAGTGTACAGTCCAGATGAAGAAACCCACATTCATCATCTGAAGCTCACTTTGGAACTCTTGAAGCAACATTCCTTATTTGCTAAGATGAACAAATGCTCTTTTGGATAGAAGTAGGTTGAGTACCTAGGCCACATTATTTCTGGAGAAGGAGTATCAGATGATCCTTCCAAGGTTAAGTGTATGTAAAGGTGGCCAACACCAGCAACCCTGGAGGACTTGAGGGGTTTTCTAGGACTTACTGGGTTTTATAGGAAGTTTGTGCAGAACTATGGGCTGATATGCAAGCCTCTTACTGACTTACTAAAAAAGAACAACTTTCAATGGAGTGCAACAGCACAAGCTGTATTTGATCTCCTCAAGAGAGCTATGGCTACTACACCAGTTTTAGCACTTCTTGACTTCAGTAAACCATTTGAAATAGCCACTGATGCTTGTGATACTGGAGTGGGATCTGTACTTATGCAAGAGAAAATACCATTGGCTTATTTCAGTAAAGACATGGGAACAAGATTCCTAGCCTTATCTACTTATGAAAGGAGTTGAAGAGTGTGGTAATGGCAGTAACTAAGTGGAGGTCTTACCTATTAGGAAACAAGTTCATCATCTTTACAGACCATCAAAGCATTAAATATTTTCTGGAGCAAAGAATACATATTATATTGCAGCAGAAGTGGTTGTCCAAGCTGTTAAGGTACAATTATGAGCTGCGATATAGGAAGGGAGCTTACAACAAGGTGGCTGATGCTCTTTCCAGGGTACAGCTAGAAGATCCATCCTCTTGTCAGAAGTTAAGCCAGCCTGGATAGAAGACATTCAAGACAGTTACAAAGATGACCCATTAGCTCAAGGGTTGATTCCAAGATTTCTAGCTCAAGCTAAAGTTACACCTGGATATACTTATGATCAAGGGATGCTCAAATTTAAGGGCATAATCTACATATGCACCCATGGAGATATGAGACATAAGATAGTTACAGCAGTCCATTCTTTATCTATAGGGGGGGCATTCAGGAATTCAAGCCAGCTACCAGAAGGCCAAATTGTATTTTTATTGGGTTGGTATGCAAGTACATATCACAAAGTTTATAGAAGAATGTGACATATGTCAGCAGCACAAAGGAGAATCAGCACTTCTATCTGGCCTGTTACAGCCATTACCCATACCTGAGCAGGCTTGGAAATATATCAGTATGGACTTCATCACTGGACTACCTAAGTCAGAGGGAAGAGAAGTGATCTTAGTGGTGGTGGACAGATTCACCAAATATAGCCATTTTATAGCTTTGAGCCATCCTTACACTGCAATATCAGTTGCAAAGGTATTCCTTGACACCATCTATAAATTACATGGATTACCTAAAAGCATTGCATCAGATAGAGATAGTGTTTTCCTGAGTAACTTTTGGCAAGCCTTATTTACCAAGATGGGTACTGCTTTGAGTATGAGTACAGCCTATCACCCTCAAACTGATGGCCAAACAGAGAGGGTGAATGCATGCTTGGAGACCTACCTCAGGCGCATGACCAGCTACAAGCCAACTAAATGGGTATCATGGCTATCCTTGGCTGAGTGGTGGTTTAATACTTGTTATCACTCAAGCCTGAAGCTCACTCCATTTGAAGCACTCTATGGCTACCCTCCCCCATAATTTGGAGTAGAGTTTCCTTATGCAGGGGTAAATGCTACAGCTGATGAATATCTATAGCAAAGGCAGGTTATGACTCAGTTACTCAAGGGTGTGCTGGAGAAGGCTCAGCATATAATTAAGCAACAAGCTGATAAGAAGCGTGTGGAGAGATCTTTTGAAGTGGGAGATTGGGTCTACTTACGTTTACATCCATATAGACAGTCTTATGTTTAACTGAGGAGGAATTTAAAGATGGCTGCTAAATTCTTTGGGCCCTATCAGATCCTCTCCAAGGTAGGTAAGGTGGCCTACAAACTCCATTTACCCCCATATTCTAAGATACACCCCACCTTTCATGTTTCCCAGCTCAAACCAAAGCTTGGTACCGACATGCTTCCAAAAACCACTCTGCCAGCTTTGACTAAAGATAGAGAGATGAAAGTTACACCTTAGAAGATATAGGACACTATGGAGATTATGAAGAACAAGCAGAAGGTGGCACAAGTCTTAGTTAGCTGGGAGAACTCATCAGATAAGGATGCTACTTGGGAACACAGACATTTCATGGCAAATCAGTTTCCTAAGCTAATCCTTGAGGTCAAGGATCTCGAGAAGTAGTGGGCAATGTAGTGAAAATAGTAGGACTTCTCTCATGGGAAGACCTATGAGGTGCCCTCTATCTGTTAGTTAGATGCTTTAATAATTGTTAGCCTTGTGCGTGTGTGCATGAATCGTGTGAGAGTGTACGTTAGTCTCTATTTATTACCCATGTACTCTCTTTTCTTAGTCATCTAATGAAACAGAACTTATCTTCTCCCTCAATTCTTTTTTATCTTCTAGATCTGGAATTCCTGCCTCTGAACGCCATTTTTGTAGTGTAGATCACTAGAATTCCAGTGGAGATACTAAGTCCCTCAATTCTTTTTTCTCTTCTAGATCTGGAATTCATGATACTTGAGCGGCTTGCTGAATGGAGGATTCAAAGCGACTCCTGCATTAGGATATTCATGCAACACCATACGAGTCTACATCATTGGATCGATTTCTTCCGTCTCTGGAGCAACATCAACTTGAACTTAAGTCTCTTCAAAGGCTTCAAGAACAATTCCTTCATGATCCCAAGGTGCATAGATAGTTTCATCACCACTTTGATCCACAAGAATGCTTATGTCATCATTACTAGCTTCGTTATCCTCTATTTCATCGTTTTGCACCTAATACAACAATTATATGAGTTAGAGTACTTCAAGCATGGAATTCAAGCGGATATAATAAAATACACAATATAGGTGAACTAATACCATCAAAAACCTTCATTAAGCATTCAAGACACAAGCAAATAGTGTAAGGAACCAAAAAATACGTTTTTGCAACAAGCTTGTCTAGGGCGATTTTACACTGTCCTGTACAAGACGATGAACTTGGAGCAATTGGTGAGGAATCTAAGGATGGATCATATGTCATTATTTTCGTATGGATGTCCTATACAACATATCCAAAATTCTTAGTAAATGGATGAACGAGTTAAAATATGTACGAAAAATATCAAACTACATGGCAACTGAAAAGTTTATGAATATTTCCTGAAAGTTTACCGTTTCATCTATTTCAACCACTAAACGAGCTCAAAACTCAAAAATACTATTTCCCAGATCTAGTAAATTTCCTGGGCATCAAAAAGTTGGGGTAGATCACAAAAAACTGATGTCGGATGAAGATTCTATATCGTTTTTGCTAAAAACCCATAATTATGAATTTTCTGACGACGTATTACGGCAAAAAATCTCATTCATTCATATGGATTCTCATTTATTCAATTATAAATCAGCAATTTCATGAATATAATATAATATGATATGGACACTTACTTGGGTGGTCTCTCGAGGAGTTCGGATTTCCCATTACCTCCATTCGGTTTCGAAACATGGTGGTTCTCTCTTCCTCATCCTCCTCCGAAGATGAATGGACATCATTGTTACCTCGATCTTCAAGAGAAATTTCCTCATAGAAACAGCGACAACAAATATTATTATTCCATTCAAAAAGTATCACAAATGATCGCTCAAATGGATGTTTGCATCAACTTCTTCATCTTCATCATCGTCATCAGATTCGTGAATGGATTTTTCAGTCGAGGTGAATCAAAGACCGTCAATACTCGATGGAGCAAAACCCTGGAATAAGGTAACAAAATATTGTTTTACGATCCCAATTATACGTAGAAGAATTTATTGTAAAATAAACATTAATGACTAACCAAAGAAGTAGACAGAAATCTCACAGTGTTTGATAACATCCTATAAGTCTTGCTCCTTCTCTCACCTCCCAGGGGTTTTCTTCAATATCCATGAAGTCTACATCATTCTGAGTCCTTGCGACACAATCGTCCTATAATAAAGGTTAATGGAATGAACAACAACTATCATACTCCTTCAAAAGTAATATAAAAAAATATATACTCCCTCCGTTCCACTTTAGTTGATGTTTTTGGAGTTTTCACGCAGATTAAGAAATGGAGAGAGATATGAACATTTTCCATCTATATCCTTGAGAAAAGTCTTCAAACATTAATTGCTATTAGTGCATTTACAAAAAAACTTATAATTCCAAGACAATATGTAAGGGTGTAATTGGTAGTTTTGTGGAAAATATGAAAACTTTCAACTATTGTGGAACAAAAAACTAACCCTAAAACATCATCTAAAATGGAACGGAGGGAGTACTTACTTGCGAAGATCCTTGAAGTATTTTTTGTTTGTCTCCAGGGACTGGCTTCAACCTCGGTCGATTAGAAATCATCTCAGCGGTAGGAAATCCTCGTTCTAGTTGGAGAACTTCCAATACAAAGTTATGAAGACGCTCGTGTTGCTCATTCCAAAAATTTATATAACCTGGAGTCACATATGTTTCTCGTTCTCAACGAGGAAATAAGTAGTCATGTTCGCTCACATGTGTACGATCCAAGCAAGTGCGGAGTTGCTCAACTGGTGGCTTATCAATCCGAACAGAATGGACACATTGATCAAGACCCATCTGCCGATTTTCCCTATCAATATTATATTCTTCCACGAGATGATTCCCCCGCATCACATATACTAAATGACCGGGAGTGCAACTCAACATAAAAGTTCTCTCACCATCATTAAGTATGAACCGGATTGCAAAATGATATTTTCTTCAGCATTAAAGGTGATCAACTGAGAAATATAATAGGGAACAGGCGCCATAGACGAAAATTAAATTCATATTTATTTTCCAACAAATCAATGAGACGTGCTTTGGACCAAGGAAACTTAGTGTACTAGCATAAGATCCTGGCATTGTCCTCTTCAGAGAAAGCATGACGCGAATCAACACCTTTCCTTTGCAAGACACTACGAGGGATAGGCGCATAATTGTTGAAGTGTTCCCACAATAATGCTTGGATAAATATTGAATTAATATATGATTCAATTTTCATAAAGCCAATAGAGATGCCGGTGTCTACGACTAAAGAGTCCAAGTTAGAATATAATGAAACCGGGAACAGACTGTCAATAGGAAGTTTCTCACCTTTAGCTATTTTGATAGCAGCAATGGTCAATATACTATCCACATGCTTATTAGGATCCTTCTTTAGTGGCCACCAGTACCTCATCCGTTGAGCATAACAGTTTGCAGACACTCGACTAATTTTATACATCTTAGTTGTTAAGACTTCAGACATCGCAATCTCCTATGCTAAAGACCTTTCAATAAGATTACCCGTAATAGGAAGATGCAAAAAGATTGCCACGTACTCCAAAGTGATGGTGAACTCTCCCCATCTGCATATGAAAGTGTGAGTATGAATGCACCATCGATAAAGCAAAGCTACAATACCTCGCACATCATGATTAATGAATACTTCTTAAGCCGCCCTGACGGCCTCAATTATTTGTGCACCGTCTAACATTGCTCGAACGTGATCATGACCTAGCATATGCCTCGTCCATCCTGAGAAGTATGCTAAAGGTCTTCGAGAAAGTTTGAAGTCTATGGACAAAGAAAAATAATGTCCTTCGTGCAGAGGGAACCGAATTATTTCTTTGGGAGATACCAACTTTCTCTGAGTAATTCCTTTTGGATTCACCAGAAGATGAATGCAAAACCTATATGACATTTTTCAGGTTTATACTGAACTACGAAGAATTCATCATCCATATTCGGGGTATTCTTAATTACTGATCCTTCTTCTCCTTCGCCATTATTGAGATATCATCATAGCTATCGTCTGACATCTCTGCAAGGTAGCTGCGATATTCATGCAATACTTCTACTTCAATATAGCATTCATACAAGATGCAAATTTCAGCAAAGCAATGGAATTGGAGAGCAACAATATTGGATGATTGTTCTATCATAAAGATGCGCATATCAACTAAAAACGATATTTGTCCACAAAACGCTAAAATCCAAACTCTTACTTGTTTACAATTTCACTAACAACTAGTGATGATAACACAAGAGTTGATGCTCTAAATACGTGCTCGTCTCTTCACGAAGAGCTATTATACCTGCAAAGACGAGCAAAGTTTTCTTTTAAAATCAAAACTTAATTTTATATATATAGAAAAAACGTGATTAACTCACGTAAATATTTTTTTTTACTATGGACGGTCGTCCACTTTTCAAAAAAAAGAGAGAGAGAAAGAGAACCCGTGAAAGCTCTTGTAAAAAAATAAATTATAGTGGACAATCGTCCACTTTCAAAGAAAAAAAAAACAAAAGTCAATCAAAACTTGATTTTCCTAAAACCCTAAAATCGTGAACAACTCACGCATTATATTTTTTTACTATGGATAGCCGTCCACTAACAAAAAAATAAAAAAACTATTACCTAGACAGTATCAGTGGTTGAGCCGACTAGAATTTGTTGGACGTTTGCCGGTGACGGTCGGTGGGCGGAGATTTTCTTCCTTCTTGTTGCTCGTCCGTGAGGGAGGGAGAAAGGTGAGGGGTGCTTGGTTGTGGGAGAAATTTAAAAAAAAAATGATTTTACCCTTTTATACTAATTTTATTTCCAAAACCTAATTAGACAAGGATTTCCTTTCTTGGGTCGCGGGCTCACAAGTGCTAAATCCACCAATTGGTCATCCGACCACACAAATCAATGGTGCTTCATCAATTCACGCTCTCCGGACGACGCTTTATCATATTGCGAGGATCACCATTCAAATCATTGCTCGTACGTGACATTATACTGGAGCAAGTTGAGGATTCTGGTTATATATTTAACGACTAAGTTCAATTACTTATTTATTTTATAATTCAAAAATCACCATCCAGTGTTTATTGCAGAACGTGATTGTCCATCACTAAGCAGGGGACTTAATGTTGATGGTGGATTTTTGATGAATACTAAATCGTAATATCATAATTTTGTATATTTATGACCTAGCTTCAGACGAATATATGAAATTCATATTTTAGAATTTAGACATGAAAGCTCATGTCACAATGATCCCTGACTGAGTGTGTAGCGTCTTCAGATCATGCACGAATACGTGATTGTCCATCACTAAGCAGGGGACTTAATGTTGATGGTGGATTTTTGATGAATACTAAAATCGTAATATCATAATTTTGTATATTTCTGACCTAGCTTCAGACGAATATATGAAATTCATATTTTAGAATTTAGACATGAAAGCTCATGTCACGATGATCCCTGACTGAGTGTGTAGCCTCTTCAGAGCATGCGCGAATATTCTGCATATTTCATCATTTATACTGAGCAATTCCAGTACACACTTCTGTTAAAATCGAGAATGATTGGACGACTCCTAGATGGATCGGACACTAGTACAGAGCAATGATGTCTTCAGGATGTCGTAAATGTTCCCTGACTATACAAAATAAATATTCAGAATGAGTACGATGCTTCCACTATCTCATACCTCGATTCTCAAATAAATATAATGCTCCTAGACAAATTGCCTCCTAGTATAGAGCCATCAATTAATTCATTATAGTGCAGAATTCATCAAGAATTCCTAAAAAAATATTTTATTTTCATTACTATATTTTATTACTTCAATTCACGGCTTTTCACCTGAATTCTATGGATTAGTAATATATATTAACCTTTCGGGCATATGGGCCACCACTGAGTAAGCCCTGAGAAAATGGTGCGAGTGTACTTTGTAATAATGCACGAACGAGTACCCAAAAATATGGATGAATGAGGATATGGAGAGAAATGCAAAATAGGGGAAAAAAGGCGCAGGACCGGGCCCACCGCCCGTCCGGCCATGCCGTGTCCAGTCCCACACCTCTTCGTTTCTTTGATTTTATATTATTATTATTCCATAATCCTTGACTCCCGCATTCAAGTAAACCCACATTCTCCATATTTTGTCAAATACTGCTAAATTATCCAAAAGTCTACAAATCAAATGATCCCACGACCGTCAGGTCTTTTCACCAATTAATATTAAAAATATCATTATTTTAATATTCTTAAATATTGGACGTATGAGCAAAATCTTACTTGCTCATTCATGCAAAAATTGAGAGTTTCAGTCAAGATCGAACTCTTCTGAAAATACAAAATATTGCACAAACCTCCAACGAAAAATATCAAAATTCTCAGGAATGGACGGTCGTCGACAAGGTGGCATGTGCACCACCATGGCGGGACTTGGCCGGTCACTTGGACACCATGGTCGGCAGGTCGCACATTTCTTGATCCATATTTTGGATAATCCTCCATATCTTCGATAATCCTCCATTTTGGTGAATCCTTTTCTACCAGTTGGAAATCCTCCATACCGCCTAGCCGATCACTCCACCACCAATGTCCGGTCCTCATACACATTGGTTGGTCGGTTTCTCTACCTGGATAGTCTTTCATTTCCTGGATCCGGGGCTCTCTAAAATTAGGGTTCGGACTTATCATAATTCTGATGAATATCAATAATTTTCATATTGATCCAACTATTAATATTCTAACTAATTATTAATGTTTGGTTCTGCTCGAATGCAACATGACATTGTACGGCCATCCAATATTTCATTGGTCAACCATCGAGTCCATTACTTACCAATACTCTGATTCATTGTCTTTCGACAACTCATGACATGGTGGATCAAGAATGGGTATTCTATAATAACTCAACAATATCTGATTTCCTGTCAAATACTTGACATATCAGAGTAGGTCATGATCTTGCAATCTCATCAAACCGACGTTCATCAATCCAAAATATCCAAGTATCGTCGATGCCTCAGCCGACATAATGATATGTCACAATTCATCAGACTCGGCGTCTATGCATTATTGTTGTCCCAACAGACACCTTATGCTCAATCCATGAGTCATAGAGCATATGACATTCGTCTATTAAGCTCGACTCATCAAGGCTAAGACTCATGGTGTATCCAAGTCAACAATTAACCAATTAAATACACGTCTGCCTTGCAGACTCCACATATATGAGACATCAATCATGTCACATGGGAGATATTTATTAGGGTTTTGGTCTGGCGGCCTACATCATAGACGGTGTAACAGTACATCCACGATGAGAAATTTGAGAAAGTCGTGCTGGCAGTTGAAGAAGATAGCAAAGTAGTGGATGGACAATCAACCAAGTACCCGCGCAATGTGGAACTGGTTGAACCACGATTTCCCACTTCCTCATTCTTTCACTCCCCTGCAACCGTCACACTAATTGGAGATCAATGTGTTAACTACTTCTGCAATATAAATAGTGAAAAGATGAGGGTACCCAAATATACCTCAATCTAAAACTTTTCCACCTATAAGTCTTTTTCCGAAAGTGATTGTCTATGGACTGAGTCGAGATAATACAACTAATCGGTTCACATTTCGTGTGATCGTTTATGGATACGAGATCGAGACAATACAACAACGAAGTATGTTTACTTGATAATACGTTCGGACTTAACCAAACTCTAGGGATTGTCTATCAAGTAAAATAGGAATTAACGTTTGTGCGTTTTACTTTAAATTATAATAAACACAGTTATAATTGCGGAAAATAAAAGTAAATGACACAACAAGATTTTGTTAACAAGGAAACCGCAAATGCGTAAAAACCCAGGACCTAGTCCAGAATTAAATACTCTAAGAATTAAGCCGCTATACAAAATCAAACCAACTTCGTATAGTTGAGACCAAGCAACTAAACCTATAGTTCACCTAGTTTCCTCAGTATCCATGCGCCTCCAACTTGTAGTAAGTCACGCACTTGGAACAATTCCTTTGGTTCGTATTCCAAACAGTAAAGGAACAACAAATCTGTTCGGTAACAACTCTTTTCAAACAACGTGATCTGAGTTTGACAAAGGCTCTTCCGTTTAACCAATAAACTCATTTGTCGGATCCTTAGATCAATCTCTCAACAACTACCGAAGTAATTGTTAGACTATGCAATCAATACTATTAATCACAAAGAAGTGTATTGATACCGATCTACTCAACTAATCAATCCAATCTATCACAAAGATAAACCGATTATAGTTGGATCCCTTTCCAGACGAAACAAGTATTGTACACACCAAAGATTATGAACCCAAAAAGTCTTCTTGTCTTCAAATCTTCTTTGATCTTCAATCAGCACCTGCACACAATCAACTTGAATCTCTTGTGATCAATCACACACAGAACGGAGTCTGTTAACGTTGGATTATCACAAGACGTCTTTAGATCTACAAACAGTTTAAAGATCCCCGTCGAAACTTCGATCTAGTTTGAGTGATTCTTATATCAGAAGAGAAGATTCTCAAGCATAAACAAACTAAGTGCAATCAAAGTTCAACAACCGTTAGTCAATCAAATCAATCGAAAACTAAAATAAACTGCAATTATCTAGTTTCCCACCAATGGTACTAATAGAGCTTCTCAATCCCAAATAAGTCTTTAAACCGAGCGGCCGTAAGAGATTTCTCCTAATTAGGATACTTTCCTCTCCGATAGGCGGCTCCACCAGTAACAACACAACTAAGGTAGTTTTGGCTGCTCTGAGGATTAGTTTGCTAGAAATGCAAACTTCAATATTTATAGACAAAGGAAGTTTGGACACCAAGGAATTTCCAAAACCGAATATTCTCAAAGATATGCAATAAACACAAATTCAGTTTTCATAACTCCTGGAAATGCATTGTCCAAATATTGACCGAAATCCCAATAGAAAAATCTATAATCAGTAAATGCACATTACTAATTATTATTTTCTAAAGATATGCATTTAATTGCTGGAAATTAAATAGCATATAAAAACTAAGAAACCTTAATTAAAAGATTCTCAATTTATTTCGATCATGTGATTCTCCTTTAGCTATTAAGGAATATCTTTGAACAATTAATGATAAGAGTTACTGCACATGTTCAAAGTATGTCGACATCTTTACTTTGCAAGTCATTTTTCATAATTACAATTTTGGAACCGATTTTCCACACTTCCAAACGAATTTAGAATTGGCTCATCTGACTTCCAAGAACTATGTGATTGATTATCCTATCAAATCACCAATCATGGGTTTCACGGTTCTACCAAAACAAGTTCTGTTCTACCTCCATGTGAGTACTGTGCATAATCACGCTAGTTACCAAAACTCGGTTGACTAGGTACTAGGATCGGTTCCCCACAACTTATGGTAACTACCCGTATTTGGTGCACATGTCCATAGGATCGGTTCCCCCATCTTCTAAGAACTTGTTGCACATGTTCATAGGATCGGTTCCCCCATCTACTAAAAACGTGTTACACCTCTTACAAGGATCGATTCCCCTCTTGTAAATTTGATGCACCTCTTACTAGGATCGGTTCCCCAATGGCTAGATAAAAGTTGTTATTTATAAGGCATCAATCATACCATCTTGAGTGATTACTTAAGATCGATTTCATTAATAAAAGTCATACCAATACATAAGTCAGGCCTTGTGAATAGTTTTACCAAGATACATAAACAAGTTTATGAGCGGTTATACTAAACACACATATTGGTAATTCAAAATAGATTTGCAATGAATAACAAAACCTATAAGCCTAGCGATTTCCCTTTCGATTCACAAAAATAGTTTATGAACTTACTTCCTTTAAACTAATGTAAAACATTGTTTCCTAGGATGAAATCTTCACTCATACCCATACATAATCACAATAGCATTCATATGATCATGTCGATGTCTTATATACAAAGTTTAATGGTTAAGCAATAAACCTCGTATTGTATTCCTTAATACTATGTCTAACTAGAGTATCATACACAGCTTCGCAGTTATGTTTTCAATACGCACTACTTGAAAGATACGTTAGGGAATGAAACAGTTCAAGTCAAATATTACTAACCTCAAGAGGAAGGATGATGTTGTCGTTGTAGCTCCATACTTCTTTACATTCTTCAAGTCTTCATGTAATACTTGTAAGTCTCATATCCTAACACTTTCAAGCTAACCTATACGAAGTTGACTCTAGTATATAATCAAGCGACTCTTTAAATGAGTTTTGATTCACTAAAATATGACAACCAAACTTGACATACCAACGTTTGGTGGGTTCAAACGAGCTTTGCTCTAACAAATAGGTTCATCAACCTATGATTTGAAAACTTTCGAAGTTACAATTGGACTTTGAGGTAGGTAAAAATACTAAGCACCAATATAACAACCATTGAGTAGATTGACTTCATTATTCTAAAAAATCTCTAAACGAGTATTCTCATAAGTTGATATTCAACAAAAAAAAGGTGCTGAAACGATCATATGCAAAACCACAGAGAAACTTGAAGAACGAAGAATTCAAGCAGATGTTGAAGATTCAAGAAATCAAGCATTATTGAAATTAGCTGAAAGATTTATTTTATCAAATCAGTATGTATTGATAGTTCTGTCACTAAAATTATTAAAGGAGAAGATTGTTAGACCATCGCCTGGTCGAACTCGAATATTTGCTACCTCAAGCTTGTTGTCAATGTTAGATGTACAATATTATATATGGATTTCTAGTCTACTAAAATCAAGTCTCGAAATAGGATTAGAATATGGTAGTTGAGTATCAGACATCATTGAATAACCCTCGAAGATTGAAGGTTGGATTGCGAGAACTTCATCAACAAAGAGGTATATGGATAAAGAGTTATCTTATTCACTCATGGCACATACCATTCTATCTCATGTGACCATGTCGTATGATTCTAATATATTTAATATCGCAAGGAAGAAATTTTGATTTCAATCTTGTTTGGTTAAACTCTCGAAATATGGTTCAAGCAATGGATGTTCATAGATCCTTAATAATCTTAGTTAGAACAAGTAATTGTTCACAAACTATTTTTGTTTCAAGTTGATCATTTGGATATTTCCCAAGCGAAAGTTCATATTTGTCTATGGGTATTCAGAGTGTTTAAAATCTAATTACGAGAGATATAGAACTGTTTTGCACAAGGTACACATACTTGTATGTATTACCTTGTCAGTCTGAATTCTGTGAACTGTAAAGGTCTGCAAACCATTTGTAAATGAGTTCGGAAATATGGGGTAAGTTTGAAAACCTGGTATGGAAACCCCTATGAGGTGAATGATAAGTGCATAATTCATATGATTTTAGCGTCCATTCCATACTTGTTTTAGCTATAATTTTTGCATATGCTTGTTATTACTCTTGTTTTTTATTATTTGTCTCTATTAGGTGAATAATCACAAAATAAGATACAAAGTGCTAAAAAGAGCTAAGAAGATAAGTATTCCAAGTATCCAAGCACCCAAGTCGAAGAAAAGTGGAAGAAGTGCGACGAAAAGGAGCAAAGATGCTCAAAATCAAGAGACGGGCCAAAGATCAAGCTTAACTCATTCAAGTATTTCTCATCACCATCGCGAAGAGAATTCAATTACAAAAAGTATGCAAAAAAATGAGGTCATTCCGAGTTCGGACGAAGAAGTTATGGGCAAAATAAGTTTATCAAATACCGAAGACAGGAGGATACGCATACTGGTACGTGTACCATCGTAACTCAGTAATTTCGTGGACAGAGGGGTATGCATACCTAGTACACATACCAAAAAGTTCCTGGGCACTTTTCTAAAGGTGGGTATGCATACCTGGTACGTGTACCATGAAGGCCAAAGTCCACAAAACCGTTTCTAGGTCTTTCTTTGCTAATTTTTAGGTCGGTTTCTGTAACCGACTAAGATACTTGGAGTCCAAGCATTGTAAACCTATTTAAATAGGTATTAGGCCTTCCAAAGAGAATATCTAGAATCAATCCATCACAAGCTAGGGTTTATCTCTACATCTAAACCTAAGGTTTACCCCTTTAAGGGGAAACCACCATTATTCATCTTCTTTGTAATATGAGTAGCTAAATCATTTTTTGATTAAGGATGAATTCAATATTCTAAGCGTGAAACTTTATTAGTAATATATTTGAAGTTTTAATCATCATTGTTTGTTTTCACTATATCTAGGGTTTATGATTGATTCTTAGATTGGTTTGGGTGCGCAACTAGGTTAGTCTATTGATCATTCTACTGCTAGTAGAGAGTGGAGCGATCCGTAATTGTCGATCATCTCCTACACAAGTAGAGAACATGAGACCTTGCAAAGGGATTCTGTAAAGCAATTGTGTGTGGAAACAACACCAGTAAGTGAACCGAGCGCACTGAGTTTAACTGATGGGATCAAACCTAAATTCACAAACCCTAAAGCGTTCGATTGAGTTACACCTTATAAGCGTTCCCCAAGGCGGCTCAGTTGGATAGAATCCGGTGACTAAGCGTACCTGTTATCCAGTGATACAAGGAGTTTTGGGGATAGCTAAGCGTACCTATTATCCTACGGTTGGTGATGAATGGTTCTAACGGAAGATAGATAAGTATTCTGATCCTGTTAACGCTTGGTAACGACGAAGGATTCCTTGATCATCTCCTTTCTTTCTTATTATCTTTTTATTTATTTTACAACCAATCCCCCTTTGTTATTTATTTTATTTTGCTGATACAAATAACCTATTAATTACACAGCTCTCTGTGGGAACGATCCTTACTACCGCTATATTACTAGTTAATTAGCGGGAAAAATCTTGATTAATTTGTTGCGCTTACGACATGCATCAGTGACTTCACAAATTTCCAAGGTTTGCAAACCTTGTTTACGAACCTTATGGCCTCACTACGTGAACTACCATAGGTTTGCAAACCTGTCTAGTTCTTAATTTAACAGAAGGTGAAATATCTTACATGAATTTTTTCGCTTTTGCTACAAGTTTCATAGACACTTTTAAGATAACTTATTCACAAAAGCTCTTTGGGATAGTGAATCATTGGTTAGTATATATTGAATGTTATTGAACACCATTATTGCTTGTACGTTGAAATGATGACTTAGCCGCTATGGACTACCATTGTGCACGATTCCAGAAGTCTGGGCCATAATGCATATTCTTATGTGTAATTTCAAGGCGGACGTTTTTACATGCGTACATGAATTCCTAATAAGAATTTCATCTAAATTCAGAAAGTGTTTGCTTGGATCTCAGGCTACCTTAGCTTGAATTTATAGCTATATGTAGCCCTGAAAATCTATAAATAGAGAGACTCTTGCAACAAGTTTCTTTATTCCTGGCACTCTTGTGTCTTAGTTGTAAAGCTAGATTCGTCATATATAACGTAAGTTCCTCACATATTTGTTTTTAGTCCATGAATTTGAAGACTTCACTCATGAGCTTTAGATCAAGAGAAAGATAGATAGAAATCACAAAGTTCTTTTCGTCTCAGACTTTGTTATTCCTCAAGATAGATGTCTAAACTCTTCTTTGATATGTTTTAATTTTTATTGAGAGGTGGTTAGTGATCCATGATTCGATGCTAACAAAGTGTAAGTGTTCCAGATCCTTGGGGTTTGCTGGACTTTGCCTACTACAAACATATTTCCAATCCTAGATTGAAACATATCAAAAGGGAAATCAAACAGGTTTGTTTGTTAGAGGAAAATAGTTATTAAAAGTATTCACTAAGGTTTAAGCTACTCTTAGGATGTAAAATACGTAAGCTAAGGGAATCAAGTGCGTAGAATCTTGCGAGGTTCAAGAACTTTAATGAACATGACTACAGCTGAATTGCTTAGATGGTTATTTGGGTTTCAACTACATTCTAGTCCGAAGTCTGATAGTAGGCTAGTGTCTGTGGTGGTTTAATACAGTGTGATGTTCAAAGCAGGAAGAGGTCCCAGGGTTTTTCTTCCAACGTAGTTTTCCTCATTAACAAAATTATGGTGTCTTATGTTTTCCCTGTTCTGCACTATATTGGTTATATTTATAATATGAATATCACAAGTAGTACGTAATCAATCTGAATAGTTTAAGTCCTTATTATTTAAGATAAAAAACAAGACTTGTTCTTGTTGAATTTACATCTTGAAAAATATATTACAAGTTTCATACTTGTTAGAATTTGGATATGACTAGATTGATATTGGATATTGACTTTTGATATCGTCCAAGAACTCTTCAACACAATCAGGTACACAAAATTTTGGTTTATGCACATTGATTGTGGAAGAGAAAGAGAAAAAATCTACATACAATCTTACTCGAGGGTCTTTGTTTTGGCCTGCTTGTGATCGTATTAGGTTTTGCCATATAGGTTGATGAACGAAAAAGTTGGTGGTGTACTTGGTACCCTCTTCTTTTCAGCTATGACTTCGAAACAAGATCTTAAAAATATCAAGTATTCCTTCAGTTCGCAAAGTAGTAGAAAAATTGATGTTCCTTGAAGTCCAAAGTGCTCTTTGTTCACAAACTGATTTTTCAGTTCGCAAACAGTGCACTTTTGAGTATGTTCGTGAACACATTGAATTTGTTCATTGTTCACAAACTGATTTATCAGTTCGCAAATAATACACTGCTTCATATGTTTCTGAACTCTTTGAAGTATGTTCATGTACTCTTTGAAGTGATTTTTTAGTTTGCTAATTGGCATGTTTTTGGGTGTTGCTGAATTTCAATTTTTGCTTGACGGTTCGTGAAACTTCTGGGTTTATTTTCGTGGGTTAACTTTTACTGAATTAAACGTAAAATTACGTTTGTGCATATTCTTTTTTGTAACTCAAGGAAAACTTCTCATATGCTTACATAGTTCTTGTTAGAGCGTTGCTCGGCTGAACCCACCAAGCGTTGGTATGTCAAGTTTGGTTGTCATATTTTAGTTTCAAAACTCGAAGCTGCTTGATTTGATTATCATAGTCAACTTTGTTAAGTTAGACTAGGAACATAAAAATCTTGAGACTCGCTCTTGTTACACATGAAGAACCTGAAAACATATCAGTATCAACAAATACATCATCCTTCAGTTCTAGTTTAGAAACACGCACTTAACTTGTTCCATTTTTATCTATGTTTCTTTCAGTTCAGTATTTATTGAAAACATAACATACCAAGTATAGTTTGTTTACTTGTCTCTAATATCGGTGATTGGGTCATTATACTATGATCAAAGTGTCAAGGAAAGGTATACTAGTTGTTTTATACAACTTTGGTATATGGAGTTAGGAAGTATAGTTTATCTACGGACTTCGCAGAATCGACATAATACTAATTAGTAATTCATTATTATTTAGTGTGTGAACTTTTGGTTGAATCCAAAGTAGTAGAAATCGTTCCTCGGTCCTACTCGGTTGGGGAGCTTGGAGCGAGGAGCAATGTGTTCGTACTTGTAGATCGCCAAAACTTGACCTAATACTCAGAACCTATTTATTAGAGACTTATGTATTGCTACTCATAAGTTATGACTTGTACTGATTAAAATTAAAATTCTAACGTTATCAGGTAACTAAGTGTGTAACATTGTTATATTGAACCTATTTACTCCCTCTGTTTCTAAAAAATAGGTTGGTTTCCATAAATGGAAAGTCAAATGTTATGAGTTTACTAATCTACCCATGGAGGGATCACTTCTCTCTTTGATTTTCCTCTCTTAACACAAAAAGGGGACCAGTTCTCTCTCCCTTTTTTCCCTGATATCAAATGAATGGGACCAAGGATAAATTAAGAAAATATATGAAAAAATGGTTATAATGATTAGTTTTCTTAATTAATCTTTGTGCAAACCAAACAAGCATATTTTTTAGAAATGGAGGGAGTATCATATTTTTATAGGTTCTTACATTCGATAACTCCCATCTCAGGGTTACAAAAAAAAAAAAACATGAGTTTGGTGCATGTAAGGCCAACTCGGAAAAACGCCAACTCATTTTGCTAAAAAAATAGGCCCAAATAGGCAAAATCGTCCCCCTTAGTCGCTAAAAATCGAAATGGCTTGGTATTAGAAATCGCATCGATCATATAGCGAGTAGCAATTACTCGGCGAGTAATCGGCCTTGAAGAGTGATTTTGACTACACTTGAATCCATACCTTGGAATTTTGTTTAGTTACATAGTTTAAGGGACTAGTCTTGCGAAACTTGTTTCATAATCCAGTAGATTTTTAAAGGATATACACTGGGCCAGATCCCTTTAAATGATCTTTATTAGGACCGATCCTAAGGATCTCTAGTAGGACCGATCCTTATAACCAAAAGTGCATTTTTGATTTGTCCACTATCTTAGGCTTTATGTAGATATCGAAATGTAGGACCGATCCGCAAGCAGTTTATCATGATAAGCTTAAGACTTGCAAAAGATCGAATGAATTGTCTAGCGACATATATTTTATTGTGTAGATCTCTTTCACCAAGATTGATTATTTTTATGATCTTTCTCTTAGTTTAATCTTTTGATTAAAGTAGTCTATCGATATAAACGGAAGATCTTTTACTCTGTTTTATCACTGAATGCTTAATTTCGATGATTGATACGTGAGTTGGTTATTGAAACAGATTTATTTTGCCATTTCGGTTTACGATCCAAAAGAGTTGAGTGTAGAAGTCTTCACAGTGGTGAAATAACTTGAGATAATGGACTCTGTTTTGGGATTCACATGTGTTGGCCTGATTGGTTACAGGCGCGGGGATACTGAGAAAACTGAGTAATAAGGGGTAGTTCACTTGGTCTCGACTATATGAAGTTGCGGTGGTCAATTTATATGCATGCTTAATTCTGAAAGTATTCAAAACTGAACTAGGTCCCAGGGTTTTTCTGTCAAACATTTTTACTCGGTAAAAACATCTTGTGTGTCGTGCCATTACTTTACGTTATGTGTTATAGTTGTTAGAGCATTGCTTGGTCGAACTCGCAAGCGTTGCTATCTCAAACTTGTTTGTCAAGTTTAGTTGATCAAAATTATAAGTCTTGATTTCTAGTCTACTTATAGCTATGTCTCGGATTAGGATAAAATGTGCAGTTGAGCTTTAGACTTCACGGCGTTCATTGATTGAAGACGAAGATCTACTGAGGGGAGCTTGGAGGAACTTCATCAACAAAAGGTATGTGGAGACTAAAACTTATCTATCACTCAGAAGTCTATTCTATTATATCTCCTAATGAGACCAAGTCGTATAGCTATATAGACTTTTATATTATACACATTTGATATTTCGAGCCGAGTTTATCTCGCTTATCTATTTCTCGAAATCCGAGTTGAAAGCTTTTTGCTTTAGCTACGTTCATCATTATTCTTGACAAGTTTAGTTGGAAACAATTATTTGTTGGAAACTAAATATTAAGTCAAAAGATGATCATGTGGAAATTTTCTTGAAACATCTTACATGATTTGTGTGAGACAATCATTTGATATCAACTTGGAAAGTTTCGTATTTATCATTCGATCACCTGAAAATTAATTGAAGCTAATAGTTTATGTGAGACAGCTATTGTCGTCTTCTAAGGATGTTTCAATGATTGAAATGGGAGTTTAGAATAAAAACCTTTGTCTGGATACAACACAGTATGCGTACCTAGTATGCAAACTGCTTTGGTATGATTCAGGTCCGGGAACCTTGTTTGCATACCTAGTATGCGAACGGTTTTAACTGTTAAGTCCGGGAACCTTGTTTGTATACCTAGTATGCGAACGGTTTTACCTGAGTTAGGTCCGGGACAGCTGTTTACGTACCCATTTGCAAACGGCTGGACAAGACCAAAGTATGGAAGCTATAGTTTGCATACTGGTTTGCAAACTTAGTGGTTTAAGTTCTAAAATCGGTTAAGTATGTTTTCATACTCATGAAAAAATACATTTATAAATTAAGGAATGCAATCTTTGCAAACCGTGGCTTAGTGTTCATGAATTGATTCTTGTATAAGTACTTTGTACGATTACGAATCAATCCGATTTCGATTCAATTTGTTCATATATATTTCTATGAGATAGTGAACAATTGAACAACTCTATGAAACAAAATTAGATTCGTTTGATTATCTTTCATGATTGATTGAGGTGTTAGATGAATGTGGTTAAGACAAAAGTGTTCATATGGCTAACTTCGGTTAACTGTTATTGAGCCAACTCAATATATCGTTGTCTTATGCGTCAAAAATAAAGTACTTTCTCACTACTCAAAATATATAATATAGCAAGGGCAAGAAAGGATCGTTCCCACAGAGAGGTCTTAGGTTGTCAATATATTTCGGTTTTCTATAAAGAACAGTGGGGGGATTTTATGATTTTTATGTATCTAAAATAAAATAAAAGCAAACAAGAAAGTAAACACGCAAATCAATAAGGTGAGAATATTGGTTAAGGATTCCGTTTTCATTCACTAACATGTTCTTGTCTTAATAACTAGAATTGATATTTGATCTCTCATTATCAAACGCCCTAAGATACCTAGTCAAAAGAATATCCCGCAAATTTCCCGATTTCATCACACATACATATAAACGATGCAAGTATGAATTCTACCAAAAGAATAACCTAACGCCTTGCGCTAATCAAGTTCAATTCCTATGGAGCATTAAGATTCATGAAATTAGGCTAATCAATGCAATTGAAATACATTGCGCAAACAATTCAACAAAAGTCATGGTTCACATATGATTACAAGGATATATCACTATAAACTATAACCATATTTATGCTACTTGTGTTCAAGGATTATCCCTCGATGAAAAATCCTAAACTAGCTATAGATATGAATATGAGTTCTACCAATTGCAACTTGACAAAACAAACAATCAAATCATATTGTAATACATTAATCATACAACTATATTCACAGATAATCATGAACGATAAATTGAGACAAAACAAATTCATTAAATCAAAGAACCATGTTTGCAAAATCCAACTCAAACCTTAAACCAATAATAAAATTCTAGCTCATGTTCATGGAGTTAATAACAAGAATAATGAGAAGAGTCATGTTACTAAACCCTAGAACAAACATAGAAGAAAACATATTAAGATTGGAATAGAACTCTTACTTTATATACTTTCTCTGCCTTCATCTTCAATAAGTCACGTCCAAAAGTCAGTTGTTGAACCAGCCCATGAGTGAAGCCCCACAGGTCCAAGTCTATCTGAGTCAGCTACTGAATCGGTGAATCAAATCGCCTGACTCCGATTCAGGAGGAATTCTGCTTGTATTCTGGTATATTTCCAGCCGATTCCAGGCCGAGTTCTCCCCTGTAATCACTCCTAGCATACATCTATACAGTCTCATATCAATATACTCAACTGCTGCATTACCCTTGTAGACACTCCAATTCCTGCAACTCAGCTCACACAAACTCAATGACAATCATGCCTGCAGCTTCTCTTGTAACCCACTGCAGCACCTCCTCTTGCATTTCCAACTGCAACAATAACTTCTCTTGTTCACATATCAGATACGTCGGCATCGACTGCACAACACTTCTAACCCTTCAAACACCAACGCCACAGCTTCAAGTATAACATCAGCTTCATTTTATCTCAGGTACTCAAGTGCATCAGCTCCAGAATCGAGCCATCCCTTCTCAGCACAATCACATGTAGCTGCAACTTCAACTGTAACCTCTTCTTCCCTGAAACACAACAGCACCCAATTCATACTATCCATTCCAGCTTCAACTGCAACTAGCCTCCACCTAGCTACTTGCATTCATTCATTCATACACAGTTTATTCATCATTCCCTGAGTACAAACCAACAGCACAAGTCCATCTCTCCTCATCTCAAGAACTCCACCAAGTTGTTGTAAATCGAACTCATCCTACTGGCCAGTCTTGCATTCAGTCTCTAGCCTCCATTCACTTCAAACAAATCTCTTGAATCAGCATCAGTGCCCATCTCCAACTGCAGCTCTCAAAGCAACAGCATCAATGTCTTCTCTAGCTCATCATCATTTTCTGTCTCAGCTGGTGCTTCAACTCATTCACCTTCCGTCAAAACCACTTCACAAACCTGCCAGCAACCACAACACCACCAGTTCCTGGCACTATGCTTTTAAATCTCTTGCAATCACTGTAGAGCTACCATATGCAATTCCAGCAACCCACTATCCATGGCAGAGAACTTATCTTCTTGAAAATTCATCTCAAATCCAATAGCAACACCAATTCCCATTGCAACTCAGTTTCATACACATTCATTCTTCTGCAGCCAACCTCTCTGACTTGCACAGCACCACTATATCCTGCTTTCAATCTCTTCCATCAACTCAAACTGCAGTGACAACACAATCAGCTTCATCTCCTATCTTTCAGATTCAACCTTCTCTCGGTCTAACAGAAACAGCAGCAGCTACAGGATTTCATCATCACCATTTAACAACATCATCTCTGCAGCTGCAACTCCTAATTCCACCAGTCTCAGCCATAACACCCATATGCCATCAGCTCATACCCACACAGCACAGACCCAAGCATCAACTCGAACACATACCTTCACAGGCTTTGAATTTTGGTTGTTGTCTTCACGGCAAATCTCAGACCACAAAATTCCCAACTTCTGAGTTCAAGGGTTTGAAATCAATCACAGTACAAATTCTTGAGATTAAGCACACACCCACGCTTAATCAACCCTCGAACCAATCGTTAACATCACCAGATTCTTAAATCGATCGTCTTCAGCAAAACCCTAACTTCTCTTAACTGAAATCTCAAATCTCCCATCTGTTCTTCATCAGTTCATCTTTTCTGAGATCTCCTCCATCACTGATGTCAACAGTAACCAACTGCTTCTGAGAATAGCCATCGTCGATCCCTGGTTCTTATTCATTTTCTCAATTCGAATTTCTCAGCGTCTCTAACTCTCTCAGCGCCTCCCTTTTCTGAAATTGAGAATGAATAATGATTGAAACATAACCCTGAATTCTAGGGCTTGGTAATAGGAAGTGGAAATGACTGTGGCACCCAGTTATTTGGATTCAGGCCACCAAACTGATGATGCCTCCTATTTCTGATGTAGTTTGTCCCTCATCCTCGACTGGCTCCGAATATCGCTTGCCGGCGAAATGACCAAATTGCCCTTTTTGCTCAAAATGGACGTTTTTCTTCTTTTTTCGCTCAAATGACTCCATTGCACCTAATAAACTCAAAAGCAAATATAAGATACATAATTTACAAGAAAACTCGCAAAGAAAGCATAAACAATAGATAAATATCAAGGTGTTTACAACACCTATCAAATTCCCCCACACTTAGACTTTTCTAGTCCTCGAGCAAATAAAAAAAAAAGTATTCTAAAACATACAACTCCCTTTCGTTGAGGATACGGTTACACTTAGCATGTATAACATGCCTTTAAACCCCCTGGGTGTCCCTAGTGGACGAGTTATAGTCTCGTGAGGGTTTACTAGAGATATACCCACAAAACCTACTTTTCCAACTTACTAGTTCTCCGAAATGATAGCTTCCAACGCGCTAAGAAGACATAAAGATTCTGCACACTAGTCATAAGAAGTTAGACATATCAAAGAACACAATCTCATTCTCAGAGTTGAGAGAGAAATAACCATCCCTTATGAAAGAATTCAGGTTCGAGAGTGATCGAAAGTCTCAACTCTGCCTCACCAGAAAGGGTTTTATGAAGTTGCTCTCAATAATAAACAACTTTTTTATGGGTCACACATGTGTCCAGGTAGGAATAAAGAGAGAATCCTGCGACACGTTTGAATGGTAGGAAGGTAAAAACCCTCCGAAGTATTTTTAAAAACCCACATCTTTTATTGTTTTGAAAACCCATTTTTTCTGAAGATCTCTAAGAAAGGAAATCAACCACTTAACGAAGGTGGGAATATGCTTACTTACCTTGTTATCCGTTCAATGTGCAGTTAGCACCACTCTCACATCGTCCATAGAAACGTTTTCGGTCTTCAATCTTCTTCTTCGGTCTTCAACTGTTGATGATGAAATCTTGAACTTTGTAGAATCTTGACAGTGTAACTCTTTTTCTTCAAATCCTTGTTGCTTGAAATTTCATTATGAATATTTCTTCTTCCATTGGCTTTATTGAAAGAATATAAAACTAAAAACGAACTAAAATGGTACAAACCTCAAAACGATACAATGGATTATTATTATTATTTATTTATTTATTTTAAATCAAGGGACCTAGCATAGTGATGACTTTGTCCCTTTTTTTTTGCTTTTTTTTTATAATTTTTTTTTCATGAGACAAGAGAAATAAACACAAACTGAAAATAAAAATAAAATAAGTACAAATGGCCATGGTGTAAGTACTTTACCGCTTGATTCTTCACAACGTGTATTGTCTAGATATCATAAATTTCTTGAACTCTCATCTTGATAATCTTCACTCTTGTACATAAGTCTTCAACTCGTAAGAATTCCGCTTCTTGTCTTGTTGCTTAACTTGAATCTGAAATTTGCTCATTTCTGTACCGTTGCTTGTAAAACTTGAACGTCTTCAACTTTCCTTCAAATTTGTGATGCTCCTCTTGTTGATGATGATGGTGTTTCTATGGACCTGTTGGTGTAGAGAAAGATAAAGTGGATGGTGCTAACTGCAAACAAGATTACAAGTGGTATGTAAGTTAGCAATTCGATGTCACCCCCATGATTGATAAAATAACACTCAAGAGATCAAAGTAGTGCTTCTATTGGTGGGAGGTTGGGTAGCTCACAATTCTACCCGGAATTAACGTACGGTGACACACACTCTAAAAGCACATATTTTTGAAGGTCGGTGCCTCACATGATGTAACAATAGGTAGTCTCCACTATAGGGGATCACAACTTTAATACTGGCGGCCTGGATCCACGATCAAGATTTCCTCTTTTTTTTTGAGTCAGTTTTAGTAAAAAAGAAAACTTCTTCTCCGCGAAGAAAGAAGAATCGCTTTTGTTTTAGTGTGGTGATCTTCAAAATTAAGTGGACATTACTAAGTAAGAGGGCTTTTTAGGGCCTTGTTAGATCTTCGATTCATTTGGACACTTATCCCTTATGGGTTTAATGCCTTCATTTGCGGTACGAATAAACCCTCAAATTAGTACTTTGAGAGTTCATTGCGATACCTTCATTCTCTATTGTGGTTGAAGCCGTTCCTCGTGATCTTGGTCTTAGTTCTACATAATGGCACTTGGTTTAATCTCTTGATTATAGCTAGAAACCTCTGAGAATAAAGGGATCTTGTTAGGCGGGATTCTCTTAGTTTTGAAAACTACCTTCAGGAGTTAACAGGAAGGAAATTGGGTCTCCATTAGACGAACTTGATCAACAACTCGAATTAAGTTTTCACGCGGGAATGGCATCTTATGCTCCTCTAAAGAATCAGGCGGGGCAGGAATAGGGAATGCTATGAAAAAGAAAGATAGGAAATGCGGAACTTCAATTGTTCCCTGCTTTTCCAACTGGCAACGGGATAAGTTTTAGCTATTCAATCTGCACCTCATTTGCCACTGGCATAGTTAAATCCAACTTTAACTCTCATCCAAGTAAGAAACCCGATCACGTTCTCTAGCATCTCTAAGTTCAGTCACTCTTATAAGAATTTCGATGTAATCTTAGCGACATGTATACAATGTGACTCTAAACTAACTACAAGTTGGAGTTTTTCATACACTAATTTACACAAAAATTTAAAAGTTTACAATGCAATTGCTTAACCACTCCCCCACACTTAAACTTTACATTGTCCCCAATGTAAATTAAGTCATCCAGTAGAGTCAAGGTGGGAAATCCAAATATGATATGCAAAAAAAGATCAAAAATCAGAAATAAGAAAAATCTAAACAAGACAAGAAAAAATAAAAGATAAGAGATACAAAACCAAAGGTTGCCTCCCATGCAGCACTTGGTTTAAGGTCGTCATCTCGACTTGCAAGACGAATTCCGCATACAC
Source organism: Papaver atlanticum (assembly GCA_023531105.1). Lineage (NCBI taxonomy): Eukaryota > Viridiplantae > Streptophyta > Magnoliopsida > Ranunculales > Papaveraceae > Papaver > Papaver atlanticum. The sequence continues at coordinate 28,547,198 of JAJJMB010007708.1, read as the reverse complement.
CAACAATTTGAAAAGTTGGGGATCCTCCCATAGAACCTGTTTTGCAAACACTAGCTTCACACAACTATTAATAATATAAAACAGAAATGAAGCTATTAACCGATAAAAGTTTCCCCACACTTATTCTTGTCCACACTTGGAAGTGTATAAAGAATATAGAAGTCGGGAACTTCCACGGTTTCTTGTTCCAAAACCTGCATAGTTTGAGAATCAAGTATCTCTAAAGGCGGATATCGAGAAATAAAGTCATTCAATAATATTGTCGAAGCACATACATTCAAGCCAATAAGAGGTAAATGAGAAGGATTAATAGGAAAAGGGTTAGACAAACCTTGCAACTCTTATAGCACGGGATCCTCTTCATCCTTAAAAAATTCAAGCGAACTATTACCTCTTGTATATCATGGTCCTCTATCAAACCTTGCAACCATTCTTTGTCTGTTTCTTCCTTAACCAAAGTCTCGACATCAGCATCGTCTTTACAATCATTTGCAAGCTCAATTGGGTCTTTCACAATATTACTCAATTCGGTTCCATTCTCAACATACTCCTCTTTGTTGCAAGGCACATACTCCACTGCGGATCCAAATCTCGCTATAAGGAACTTTTTTAGAACACTTAAAAATGCATCATCCTCAAGCTCCACCCTTTGAATAGGCTCTTGATCATTATTAAGATAAAAGATTGAGTAATCTACAAAAGTGTCATCATAGTCCTCTTCGTCTTCATCTTGATCCCAGAAAGATTCCATTGTACACCTTTGGGTTATGTCACCATGAGTTACTTCAGGTGATGTATATCACTTTCATAGTTAACCTAAGATGGGTCGTCACTGAATTTAGTGTTGCTAGCCTCAAACTCATCCTTTTGAATAGGTGAATGATCATTATTAAGATCGAGAGTTGAGTTAACTACACAATTATCAACGAAAGACCCCAAAGGTTGGCCTTTTTCAACATTAGCATCAATCAAATATTCATCACAAACCACAGGCACATTAGAATAGTTATTGCTTTGAAAGCAAAGTTCTTCCTTATACCTTTCTTCCTTGTATTGATCAATGCATCTTCGTAAGTTAGCAATACCTTCACGAAGTTCTTGGAATTGCTCTTCTCTAGTCTCTTTAGCTTTTTGAAGCTCTTGTTGTACCATGTTAAGGAAATTTTCTGCAAAGTTAGAGACTTTCTGTTCAAGAGCATAACTATCCTCACATCCTTGCGATTGTCCACACACATACCCGTCATAAGGTTGTTGATACGTATGAGAACTATAATAATCCATAGGATATTGATCATAGCCAATAAATTGGTTTTGATTATACCCCTAGAATGGTTGGTAGTTGTCATATTGTTGAGGTTGAAAACCGTATCCATTGTTCCAATATGCTCCTTCCATAGAAATTAAGTACCTGAAATAAGATTCTCACAATTAGGTTAAGAACCAGAAAATATAAGAAAAACAAAAATCAAAATAAGAAACAAAACTAAAAACAAAAATAAGAAACCAAAAACAAATAACAACCTATTGCCTCCACGGCAGCGGCGCCAAAATTTGATCGCTATCGTATGCGTCAAAAATAAATTACTTTCTCACTACTAAAAATATATAATAAAGCAAGGGCAAGAAATGATCGTTCCCACAGAGAGGTCTTAGGTTGTCCATATGTTTCGGTTTCCTATAAAGAACAATGAGGGGATTTTCTGATTTTTATGTATCTAAAATAAAATAAAAGCAAACAAGAAAGTAAACACGCAAATCAATAAGGTGAGAATATTGGTTAAGGATTCCGTTTTCATTCACTAACATGTTCTTGTCTTAATAACTAGAATTGATATTTAATCTCTCATTATCAAACGCCCTAAGATACCTAGTCGAAAGAATATCCCACAAATTTCCTGATTTCATCACACATACATGTAAAACGATGCAAGTATGAATTCTACCAAAAGAATAACCTAACGCCTTGCGCTAATCAAGTTCAATTCCTATGTAGCATTAAGATTCATGAAATTAGGCTAATCAATGCAATTGAAATACATTGTGCAAACAATTCAACAAAAGTCATGGTTCTGATATATCACTATAAACTATAACCATATTTATGCTACTTGTGTTCAAGGATTATCGCTCGATGAAAAATCCTAAACTAGCTATAGATATGAATATGAGTTCTACCAATTTGTAACTTGACAAAACAAACAATCAAATCATATTGTAATACATTAATCATACAACTATATTCGCAAAGAATCATGAACGATAAATTGAGACAAAACTAATTCATTAATTCAAAGAACCATGTTTGCAAAATCCAACTCAAACCTTAAACCAATAATAAAATTCTAGCTCATGTTCATGGAGTTAATAACAAGAATAAAGAGAAGAGTCATGTTTCTAAACCCTAGAACAAACATAGAAGAAAACATATTAAGATTGGAATAGAACTCTTCCTTTATATACTTTCTCTGCCGTCATCTTCAATAAGTCACGTCCAAAAGTCAGTTGTTGAACCTGCCCATGAGTGAAGCCCAACAGGTCCAAGTCTATCTGAGTCAATTACTGGATCGGTGAATCAAATCGCCTGACTCCGATTCAGGAGGAATTCTGCTTGTATTCTGGTATATTTCCAGCCGATTCCAGGCCGAGTTCTCCCCTGTAATCACTCCTAGCATACATCTATACGGTATCATATCAATATACTCAACTGCTGCATTACCCTTGTAGACACTCCAATTCCTGCAACTCAGCTCACACAAACTCAATGACAATCATGCCTGCAGCTTCTCTTGTAACCCACTGCATCACCTCCTCTTGCATTTCCAACTGCAACAGTAACTTCTCTTGTTCACATCTCAGATACGTCGGCATCAACTGCACAACACTGCTAACCCTTCAAACACCAACGCCAAAGCTTCAAGTATAACATCAGCTTCATTTTATCTCAGGTACTCAAGTGCATCAGCTCCAGAATCGAGCCATCCCTTCTCAGCACAATCACATGTAGCTGCAACTTCAACTGTAACCTCTTCTTCCCTGAAACACAACAACACCCAATTCATACTATCCATTCCAGCTTCAACTGCAACTAGCCTCCACCTAGCTACTTGCATTCATTCATTCATACACAGTTTATTCATCATTCTCTGAGTACAAACCAACAGCACAAGTCCATCTCTCTTCATCTCAAGAACTCCACCAAGTTGTTGTAAATCGAACTCATCCTACTGCCAGTCTTGCATTCAGTCTCTAGCCTCCATTCACTTCAAACAAATCTCTTGAATCAGCATCAGTGCCCATCTCCAACTGTAGCTCACAAAGCAACAGCATCAATGTCTTCTCTAGCTCATCATCATTTTCTGTCTCAGCTGGTGCTTCAACTCATTCACCTGCCATCAAAACCACTTCACAAACCTGCCAGCAACCACAACACCACCAGTTCCTGGCACTATGCTTTTAAATCTCTTGCAATCACTGTAGAGCTACCATCTGCAATTCCAGCAACCCGGTATCCATGGCAGAGAACTTATCTTCTTGTAAATTCATCTCAAATCCAACAGCAACACCAATTCCCATTGCAACTCAGTTTCATACACATTCATTCTTCTGCAGCCAACCTCTCTAACTTGCACAACACCACTATATCCTGCTTTCAATCTCTTCCATCAACTCAAACTGCAGTGACAACACAATTGGCTTCATCTCCTATCTCTCAGATTCAATCTTCTCTCGGTCTAACAGAAACAACAGCAGCTACAGGACTTCATCATCACCCTGTAACAAAATCATCTCTGCAGCTGCAACTCCAAATTTCACATGTCTCAGCCATAGCACCCATATGCCATCAGCTCATGCCCACACATCACAGACCCAAGCATCAACTCGAACACATACCTTCACAGGCTTTGAATTTTGGTTGTTGTTTTCACGGCAAATCTCAGACCACAAAATTCCTAACTTCTGAGTTCAAGGGTTTGAAATCAATCACAGTACAAATTCTTGAGATTAAGCACAAACCAACGCTTAATCAACCCTAGATCCAATCATTAACATCACCAGATTCTCAAATCGATCGTCTTCAGCAAAACCCTAACTTCTCTTAACTGAAATCTCAAATCTCCCATCTGTTCTTCATCAGTCCATCTTCTCTGAGATCTCCTCCATCACTGATGTCAACAGTAACCAACTGCTTCTGAGAACAACCATAATCGATCCCTGGTTCTTGGAAAAAAATTTGCTCCCGCAATGCGAGAGCCTTTTGGAACTAGCAGAATCAGAACCGTTAGATATAAGAAGATATGGCGTTATTTACCTCTGAGTTTTAACCCCAGTTATCATTGCGAGTTATTGGTCAAACCAAAAACTCTTCCCACCGTAACAATTAGATGGTCGAGTAAGTTATTATTTAGACTCAAAATAGTCGAGTAAGTTATGTTATTTGCTTTGCAACTGAATAGAATTGATAATCACTTTCCTTCTCGTCATCAATGATCAAACAAAGATAGCAACCAACTAAACCCCCTTAATTTGCCAGTGCAAAGCATATATCAACAAGGTACCTACCATTCTGATTTGATCCTCGTCCTTTTTTTTGAAAACGATCCATTGTTTTTGTGGTTCAATAGGATAAATGATCACCGATTAATCGATCGATGAATAGTTTCAGTAGACCACTATTCAACTTGAATATCTATGACGTTTTTTAATTTCCTCATTAACCAAGAACATCATCTACATGGATACATCATGGTTGAAGTAATCAAGGTCAAATTCAACGTACTGTGTATCATCTCATCTACATAGTCAAGTTCCGTAATCTTTCATGGTCACTATCTTAACCAATATAGCAACAACCACCATCACCATTAACAAACAATACCAAGCTTTTCCTCTCCAATAGCATTGGAGATTTTCTTTGTTTGACAGAGTAATTTTAGGTTACCAAAAAAAATAGAGATTATTAAGATCATGGGCGCAACAGATAAGTCTAGAGTAGTACCGTATTAAGCAAAGAAGAAAACGAAATATCCGTTTGAAATACAGGATAAGTCAAACATTCAGTGATAACTAGGGTTAGTTCACAACTAGATAACATCAAATCTTACTAAATCTAACGGTTCCGATTCTACTAATTCAAAAAGGCTCTCGCACTACGAGAGCAATTTTTTTTCCCTGGTTCTTCTTCATTTTCTCAATTCGAATTTCTCAGCGCCTCCCTTTTTTGAAATTGAGAATGATTGAAACATAACCCTGAATTCTAGGGCTTGGTAATAGGAAGTGGAAATGACTGTGGCACCCAGTTATTTGAATTCAGGCCACCAAACTGAGGATGCCTCCTATTTCTCATGTAGTTTGTCCCTCATCCTCAACTGGCTCCAAATATTGCTTGCCGGTAAAATGACCAAATTGCCCTTCTTGCTCAAAATGGACGCTTTTCTTCTTATTTCGCTCAAATGACTCCATTGCACCTAATAAGCTCAAAAGCAAACATAAGATACGTAATTTACAAGAAAACTCGCAAAGAAAGCATAAACAATAGATAAATATCAAGGTGTTTACAACACCTATCATATACACGTTTAGGTACGGTTACCCAAATCTAAATAAAGGTATATTTCATTTGTGTGCAACAAGCTAAGACCATCTAATGGTGGAGAGATATTGCTTTGGTTTTAAGCAAACTTAGCTTGAATCTCAAATCAGGATTTCACCCAACGATGAATATTGAATGCTTTGTTACTAAGCTATCTTAGCTTTGATTGTAAGCAAACCCTAATTTGAAATACTATATAAGGGAGAACTCTAGCAACTGGAAAACCTAATCCCGGCACTTTCCTATGTCCTAGTTGCTACTAGAGTCGATTCTCCTTTAACCTAGGTTTTCCAAAACCCTATTAGGTTAAAGACTTGAAGACTTCGTTTGGGATTCGTGAAGCCAGATCCAACTATTTTCTCTGTAGTTGCGTATTCTGATCTTACTTGTTCTATCGTATTGAGTACTATCTTCTCTAATATTTGCTTGAGATTTATCTCCGATAGGTAAGATATAAAAAGTAATCACAAAGTTCTTTGTTTCAGACTTTGTGGTTCCGCAATAACTTCTTCTACTACCATATAGTTAAGTTATTGTGAGGTGATTGATATTTCTAGGCTTCACTTCGGCAGTATAACACCGGGTTATCAATTGGTTCCTGTTCACCTTGATTTATCAAAAGACGAAAAAAAAACTTCATAGGTATTTCTGTGGGAGACAGATTTATCTATCAGAATAAGACTTATCTGTGGGAGACAGATTTGTTTATAAGTCTTCGACTTTGGGTCGTAGCAACTCTTAGTTGTGGGTGAGATCAGCTAAGGGAATCAAGTGCGCAGAATCCTGTGTGGTTCTAGAGGCGTAAGGAACGCGACTGTACCTTAATCGGTGTGAGACTTGGTTAGGGATCAACTACATTCCAGTCCGAAGTTAACTTATAGTAGGATAGTGTCTGTAGCGACTTAATACAGTGTGGTGTTCAAATATGGACTAGGTCCCGGGGGTTTTCTGCATTTGTTGTTTCCTCGTTAACAAAATTTCTGGTGTCTGTGTTGTTTCTTTTCCGAATTATATTTGTTTATATAATTGAAATATCACAGGTTGTGTGTAGTTCAATCAATTGGTAAGTCCGACCTTGTTTGTTGGATATAAATTGATTGGCACTTAGGCATTGGTCTTTGGTACCGTCTAAGTAATTCTCACATCAATCAGGCTCATAGATTTCTATCTGTTTGATTTGCTGATTGATTTGAGAAAAAGAGATATAACTGTTTGATATTTTTCTTGGTTGAGCTCGCTTTATAAGCTGGTGCTCTCGAAATAATATTGGAGTTAGTCCATACAGATTGCCGAACAAATTATTGGGTGTGGTTGTTATACCCCCGCTTTTTCAATAATTAAAGCAATTGGACTTGTACGTTAATCACATTTGGTAAAGATCGCATTATTATTTCGATCTAAATTGAAAGTACTACCAAGATCTCCTTGTTGAAATAATCTTGAGGTCATTATTGCTATGATAAGATTATACAAGGTGAGTATGCATAGAGATATCGAAAAGATTATGGTATACTTGGTGCCTTTTTCATTTCACAAATGTTGTTCTTGCCACTCACCAACCCCTAAACATGTCCCATATTAGTCGCAGCATTGGTAAGTTCAATATACTTCTAACTTCTTGACCACATTTTTTTTTTAATAATGCCTACACACCACATTCCATCAAATAGGGTGATACTTCTTCCGTATCTTTGTTTCATCCAAATAAACCCTTTACAAATGGAGTTTAACTACTTGGACTTTCAAGAGTGAGCATCAACCTTCCTGAATAAGTCAACTTATTAGACTTAACCCTTTTTGACATCTTATAAAATAAAGGGAGGCAATTATTCCTGATAATGAACTTCAAAATAACTCACAAAAAGCTCCTCAGTGATACAATCCAAACATTGAACAATCAGAGAGAACACCATATAATCAACAAAGGAAAAAGACAAAACAGTTTTTTGTTTATTCATCTCGAAACCAGATACCTTACTAAAATCAGTTCTTAAAGAAGACTAGAACATCATCAACATAAAAAATGTGAGTAAGGTAAGTCAATCTACATCGGGGGTGTAAATCAAAGCGACCAACAATCACCTCATGCTTAAGGGAAACACTTAGAATCTCCATCACTGTGGGGAGAGGACAACCCTGTCTAAGGCCCCTTACCACAAGAGAAACAACCATAAGAAGAACCATTAACAAAAACTGAGAATTAGACGGATGTCAAACCATTATTTGTCAGGGAATACGTGTTCCGCTTTTCTAGTATTCATTTTAATTATTCCTTGTTTCTTCCCTTATTTTACACAGATGTCGAACCAATTATTCTAATAATTTTAGTAGTAATTAGATAAATTTACTAAAGCACTTTTCTACATTTTTGTGATGTATTTCATTACATATAAAATTGTAATTTAACCTTTTGAATGACCATATTTATATGATATTTACTTTTTTTACTAGTATAATAATATCTGCATTTTTTTTTGGAAGTACTTAAGTTTCATGTTCCACAAAAAATTAATATGCGACACAAACTCTATAACATGATTAATCAACAAATAATAAGAAAAAGCTGTCCAGAATTTCGAATAGGAACAATAACGCGAGTTTGACTCTCAAATTAATACAAACAAAAACATTTCCCATACGAATTCAATTTTGTGCACACTCGGTTAATATTTTGTCATAAAGCACATAGATCCTATCAAAATTTACACGAACTTTTGCCAGATCACATGGAAAATCCTCATTGGGTATCAAGTTGAGAAATACCGAGTATCAAATATTTAAGTCCAGAGTCTATCATTTGTCAATTAAGATTTTAACCACTTACCCTTTGATGTTTTAAGAATAAAATTTGACAAATTTGTCCTTGTATTTTATTTACTTTTTTTATTGCCTGCGGTTATTTTGGTAATAAATAGTACTTTAAAAAAAAAACTCTCTGATAGAGATTAAGTAAATGACATGCGTTAGTGTAGAAAGCAGGATTAGTATTGAGTCGGGAGACAAAACAGGGGTGAGAAATGAAGTCAAAAACTTGAATGAATGTCGAACTGTTTCACCCTCCTTCAAAAAGCAGAACAGCTGTCTCAAAAGGATTCCTTGGCGATAAAATCTAATCTAGACAGCTCCTGTAGGACCCACGCGGAACTGTACTTATCACTTTTACGTCAGTATGCTACTGATAATCACATTTACTTATCAATGTAATAAGCACACTAACTTATAATGGTCTTGTCACCTGTTCCTATAAATCCCCCATTCTTTTTCTACCTTCACTTCGTCGCATACTCTCGAAAAGAGGGAGAGAGAAGAGATCGAAAGAGTTTTAAGATCATCTGGTTCTTCTTCTTCGTCTCTCTACTTCTGAAGGTGAGAAATTGCTGTTTTCTGGTCTAATCGATCTTTTAAGGTATGTGTTTCTCACATTCTTCTTCCTGTTTTTTTTCTTTTTAAATTTTCATCTTGACATCGCTTTTGTCGAATTTTTTTTCTTTAATTATTATTTTCGTTGATGTTTTGTTTGTGCGTCCAATTTCTCTCTTTTTTTTTTTTTTTTTTTTTTTTTTAGTTTTTTAGTTTTTTAATTTTTTGTTTCCAGAATTTTGAAAACCCTAATTTCACTTGTGTTTTTTTTCTTCAATTTTTGCTGAGTATTATTTGTTATGTAGATCTAATTTGAATTTTGCTTCGATTTTTCAGGGTTTTGGAGATATAAGGAAAGGTTGTGGGTGCTGCTATGTCTTCTTTAAGTAGAGAGCTTGTTTTCCTCATCTTACAGTTTCTAGATGAGGAGAAGTTTAAAGAGACTGTACACAAGTAGGTTTTTGATCTCTGTCTGTGTGTGTGGTTTAATTTGTGCATGTGTGTTTTTTGTTTAGAACATTTTGTAAATTTGTTGCTGCTTCAGGCTTGAACAGGAGTCAGGGTTTTTCTTTAATATCAAGTATTTTGAAGACGAAGTTCATAATGGAAACTGGGATGAGGTTGAAAGATACCTTTCCGGATTCACTAAAGTCGATGATAATCGATATTCTATGAAGATATTCTTTGAGATTAGAAAACAGAAATATCTAGAAGCACTTGATAAGTATGAGTTCACTTACTCTCAATTTTTGTCCATTGTCTTCGTTTTACAGTTGAATTTTACTTTTCTAGATCTTTATGTTTGTTACTATCATGTGCATTATCTTCTAGGCATGATCGTGCAAAGGCGGTAGAGATTCTTGTTAAGGATTTGAAAGTTTTTGCATCATTTAATGAAGAGTTGTTCAAGGAGATAACGCAACTGCTCACTCTAGAGAATTTCAGGTAATTGTTTTACTTTCATGGCTATGAACTGTTAATTCACTTTTGGATTGGTGGTATGTAGCTAAATTCAGCTTTTTACAATATATGGTTGCAGGGAAAATGAACAACTTTCTAAGTATGGGGATACAAAATCTGCTAGAACTATTATGCTGGTTGAGCTCAAGAAACTGATTGAAGCGAACCCTCTTTTTCGTGACAAGCTGCAGTTTCCCAATCTTAAGAATTCTAGATTAAGGACTCTCATTAACCAAAGGTAAAAATATTAGTATATGAGTTTCTTCCCGCTTATCATCTGTTCATGTTTTTTGTACCCTTAATATGGATTGAAACACGACCCTCAGTAAATATGAATCTAAGTTTTACGGACTGCTGCTAGCTTGGATTGGTGGTTATTGAGGACAATATTTATCAACCGAAAGTCCTAATGCCTCCTTGCTTTAATATTACCTTCTGCAGCTTGAATTGGCAGCATCAGCTTTGTAAAAACCCAAGACCCAATCCAGACATAAAGACTCTTTTTGTTGATCACTCTTGTGGACAGCCGAATGGTGGTCTTGCCCCTTCACCAGCAAACAACCCTCTGCTTGGATCCATACCCAAAGCCGGGGGTTTCCCTCCACTGGGCGCACATGGGGTAAGTAATTCAACTACTGGTATGGTAGTGGGATCACTTTCCTTTGTAAATTTCTTCACTTAATTTTCTTTGAATTTCGTGTTCAGCCTTTTCAGCCTGCATCAGCACCAATTCCCACTCCTCTTGCTGGTTGGATGTCCAATCCATCTACTGTTGCTCATGCAGTAGCTTCTGATGGATCTATTGGACTTGGCGGTCCAACAAACGCTGGTACTGATTTTTATTTCTTTGGCTAATTCCTTCTGCTGTGTTATGAACATACCTTATGCACGATATGGTTATTAACCCTTGCGTTCTGTTCATTGTGTTGTGGTAGCTGCAATGTTGAAGCACCCTAGGACTCCACCAACTAATAACCATTCTATAGATTACCCGTCAGGTGATTCTGATCATGTGTCAAAACGAACCAGGCCCCTGGTGATTTCTGATGAGGTATTCAGTTTTTGTCAGTTCCATGTCTTTAATTGAGATTATTCACATCCATTACTGTTACTTGTTTTAATCCATGAATTGTAATTCATTAATCTGTTAGTTATAGTATGTTTCCACTTCCAGCTGATGATGTTGACATAAATTTTGTAGGGTAACTTGCCTGTGAATATATTACCAGTAACTTATCCGAGCCAAAGTCATACACAAGCTTTCAGCACACAGGATGATTTGCCCAAGACTGTTACGAGGACATTTGTTCAGGGCTCATCTCCCACAAGCATGGATTTTCATCCCATTCAACAAACTCTACTTTTGGGTCAGCTTGTTTGAGTTCTATATGCTTTTTTTTTTTCTCCCTTCATAGTTTGATTTTTCACCGCGATCCACCTTAGTTAGTAGAATGCCATATCCTTTCTTTTCATTATGTACTTACTTTCTTTTTTGTTATTTCCATGCTTCAGTTGGTACCAGTGTTGGAGACATTGCATTGTGGGAAGCTGGTTCACGTGAGAGGTTGTTTCTGAAGAACTTTAAGATTTGGGATCTCGGAGCTTGTTCGATGCCACTACAGGTATAATTGTTTTCTCTTAGTAACAAATGCTAATCTTTGATCATGTATATGTTAAAACGGCACTCAGACCAATATCTTTACATGAAACTCAGACATCTCTAGCAAAGGATTCTGGTGTCGGGGTGAAGCGTGTAATTTGGAGCCCTGATGGTTCTTTATTTGGTAAGCTACTATAAATATGAAACTGTTACTTCGAATGATCTCTGTCATTATTTGAATGATCCCTGTCATCATTTTAATGTGCAATTGCATCATCAACAGGAGTTGCATATTCAAGACACATTGTGCAAATTTATTCTTATCACGGTGCTGATGATGTGCGACAGCACTTGGAGGTATGGATACTGTCAGAGTAACATATTAATTGTAGTGACTTGTATAAGGTTGAATTTTCTTTTAACGTGTTGACGTCCATTTTTGTTTTTAGATTGATGCTCATGTAGGAGGTGTAAATGATCTTGCGTTTTCTCACCCCAACAAGCAACTTTGTGTCGTAACCTGCGGTGATGATAAGACCATTAAGGTTGGTTTTTCTTGTAAGGATGCTATTCAGCACTAGCATCTAAGTATCGCAACTTAATTCCTGGTTCTGAATTTTTCTTAGGTGTGGGATGCTGCCACTGGCACCAAACAATATACTTTTGAAGGTCATGAGGCTCCTGTTTATTCTGTCTGCCCTCATTACAAGGAGAACATTCAGGTTAGAATCTGTTTGAGTAATCATACTTTCTTTTGTGCCTCTTGTATTTTTTTTCTTTCTTTTTATAAAAATCCTTGCTAATTCTTATTATCTCTTTCAAATGGTGGTATGTACAGTTCATCTTCTCAACAGCAGTGGATGGAAAGATAAAAGCATGGCTTTATGATAATTTGGGATCTAGAGTGGATTATGATGCCCCCGGTCTCTGTTGCACAACAATGGCATATAGTGCTGATGGTTCCAGGTTAATCTGGGAGACTTGTTTTTATGCCAATGTGCTTTTTTTAATATGACAAATGAAATAACCTGAAAATTGTGGTAAATCCTCCCATGTACTATTAGGCTGTTTTCATGCGGGACCAGTAAAGATGGAGATTCTCACGTTGTTGAATGGAATGAGAGTGAAGGCGCAGTGAAGAGGACTTACCAAGGATTCCGGAAACGTTCATCAGGTGTTGTGCAGTTCGATACCACTAAGAACCGATATTTGGCTGCCGGGGATGAATTTTTGATCAAGATTTGGGATATGGATAACACTAACCTGTTAACAACTATTGATGCTGATGGAGGCCTACCAGTGAGTTCTTATTCTATTAATATATGACCATGTAACCATGTTTCTTGAATGCGGATAGTTGTGTCCTAATGTTTCTATTTTAAAATTTCAAGGCAAGCCCACGAATCCGCTTCAATAAAGAGGGAACCTTATTAGCTGTATCTGCAAATGATAATACAATCAAACTATTGGCGACTAATGATGGACTTCGTTTACTGCGAACATTTGAAAATCGTTCTTTTGATGCGTCACGAGTTGCATCCGAGACGTTAACTAAGGTTAGTATACTGAAGTTTTCATGAAGGTTGTCGTTCTATAAGGAGATGATCCCTAATATTTCCTGTCATGCAGCCTGCAATAAATCCAATTTCAGCTGCTGTAGCTGCAACACTAACAGATAGAGCTGCTCCAGCGGTGTCTGTCACTGGAATGGTTTGTCTTAATATTCTTCTTTATATGAATTAGCTGTTGTGCCTTCAGATCTGAAATAGGAAAGTGCCTTCAGATCTGAAATAGGAAAAAAAGAAAAGAAAAACACTAAGCTCTTACCATTTTAAGTATTCTGAAGTGAGCATATATCTTTTGTTTTACTAGAATGGGGAATCTAGAAACATGGTGGACGTAAAGCCTAGATTAACAGAAGAAAACAATGACAAATCAAAGATTTGGAAGCTTGCAGAGATTAGTGAAGCGACACAATGCCGATCACTGCGCCTCGCGGATAATGTGAGAGCGAATAAGGTAATAATTTACGGAAATTTCTCATTAAATGTTTACACATTATACTCTTATTTTCCTTCTTGTGATGAACGCAATTTGGACTTGGGAGACATAACAAAAGTAGTTCAAACATTATTCAGAAATCATTTATAAAGATGTGGATAAGATGTCATCTTTGGAAGACTTAACACATGGCACTAAGTATCACAGAAAGTAGACTTCGTGTTGGCCGTCCACATGTTTTAATATTGCTCGTCTTGTATTCAGCAGTATGTAGTATAAGTACTTTATTTTTCAGGAATTGCTATTTTAACTTTGTTGGACATGCCATATGCTTGACGAGTTGGGTCCTTGTGTTAAACCATTAGATTCTAGAATTGTTTGAGAAAAAGGATGTTCTGATGAGCCCTGTTGTGGTTATTGCAGATATCAAGGTTGATCTATACCAATTCAGGTAATGCAGTTTTGGCATTAGCATCAAATGCAACCCATCATCTATGGAAATGGCAGCGAAATGATCGAAATTCTAGTGGCAAGGTAAATCAGTTATGTTTACCAGCGTGGATCCATTCTCATTAAGTATTGATTGTTCATTTCATATGATACATATCACTGTTTGTAGGCAACTGCAAGTGTCCCCCCTCAATTATGGCAACCAACAAGCGGCATAGTGATGACGAATGACACAGCCGATACTAATCCAGAAGAATCTGTCCCATGTTTTGCTTTGTCCAAGAATGATTCTTATGTAATGTCAGCATCTGGAGGAAAAATATCTCTGTTCAACATGATGACATTTAAGGTCTGTTTATGTGCAACAGCCTACATTAGTATTTAGTCTGAATGACACTTGACCTTTTCTGTTCTTACACTGTTTGAAAAATACAGACAATGACGACATTCATGCCTCCACCACCTGCAGCAACATTCCTTGCTTTTCATCCTCAAGATAACAATATAATTGCTATCGGCATGGATGATTCCACAATTCAGATTTATAATGTCCGTGTGGATGAGGTATGACCGTAGTTGGTAAAGAAACAGTCATTTTCATGGCTGGTTACAAAAGCAGTTATATGTGGTCCCTCTGGTGATTGTTATCTTTGTTTCTTGCAGGTTAAAAGCAAACTTAAAGGCCACTCCAAACGAGTTACTGGACTCGCCTTCTCTCATGCACTGAATGTTCTAGTTTCATCTGGAGCAGATGCTCAGGTTAGTATCTAAATCATTACCCTTTTTTTCAGTTTGGAAATGTTGATAAGCATCATTCAGCTCTCAGGTCTGTCCAAAGTTTCGAACATTGTGGTTGAACTTGCCCGAGTCATCATCATCCTATGAGTCGTGACTCAGTAGTTTGTCAGTGACTCGTCTATAACTGGATAACTCTACGAGTTGTTATCAGTTTATCCAGAGTCCTAGCAGACCGGGTCTCGTTTAGCTCGAACAGGCAAAAAATTGACAAAGATACTAGACCTCTGAGGAATTCAAGATCATTAAAACACTTGTTAAACACTTGTTATAAAGGCATAATAGGTCATTAAACAGAACGCTGTGAAGGAATTAGTAACAGAAAAGCTGTAAAGGAATTAGTAACACCATTTTCAAGAATGGCCGAGTATCTGTTTTCACCGTTATTTTGTCTGTTTTTCGTCACCTTTAAAAAACAGAGAAGTTGTAAATGGCCATTTTTTAAACATATCCAATAAAGAAAAGCGGTGAAGTTATATTTTTCAGAAGAAAAAAAAAAAGATAATGATAAGAGAGAAAAACAAAGAGATTAAGCTGTAAATTTAGGGTTCTTTCTTTGTGGAGGCACCTCACTCAGGATGTGTTAAGCAAGAACCTGGGAAATTGCTCACAAAGTGAGGTGACTTAATATGTACGATGGCAATGCATCAGCAACAAGATTCCATAATATTATAAGTTGTCGACGAATCTGGGGTGGATGTTCTGATTATGTTTTTTTTTTTTTTACCTTTTAGCTTTGTGTGTGGAGCTCAGATGGATGGGAAAAACAGAAAAGCAGATTCTTGCAGGTTCCATCAGGGAGGACAGCAACAGCCATGTCTGATACACGTGTACAGTTTCATCAGGATCAGATACATTTCCTGGCTGTACATGAAACTCAACTTGCCATTTATGAAACAACTAAACTTGAATGTGTAAAACAGGTATTGTATTACTTCTGCCTCTAAAAACTCTTGCCTTCAAGGCGGGGTAAGATGCTTGTTGTTCTCGGATACTGCTCAACTGTTTCTGTTTCCGTTTCCGTGTTTGTTTATGTAGTGGGTTCCTCGGGATTCTTCTGCTCCAATCTCCCATGCGACATTCTCATGTGACAGCCAGCTAGTGTATGCCTGCTTCGTGGATGCAACAGTATGCATATATAGTGCCGCCAACCTTCGGCTACGATGTCGAATTAATCCTGCCGCATATCTTCCAGCCAATGTCAGGTATTTCTCATTTGCAACTATAACTCCACAATAAACTCCTCATGGAGGACTTGGTTGTTGTTTAACTGTTGTATAAAACTTTGCTAGCACTCCATAGATATTGGAATTATCAGCAAAGAAAGATATGAGATCCAATTATAATTTTGAAAACAAATAACATCTGGTTCTTTTTGTTTGTGGTGGCAGCAGCTCTTCTGTGTATCCACTTGTGGTTGCGGCACATCCCTTAGAACCAAATCAATTTGCATTAG
The DNA here is from genome assembly GCA_023531105.1 of Papaver atlanticum. Lineage (NCBI taxonomy): Eukaryota > Viridiplantae > Streptophyta > Magnoliopsida > Ranunculales > Papaveraceae > Papaver > Papaver atlanticum. The sequence goes on along the minus strand of JAJJMB010007708.1, from coordinate 28,530,986 downwards.
GACTGACAGATGGCGGGGTCCATGTTTTTGAGCCCCTTGAAGCTGAAGGTAAATGGGGTGTGCCACCTCCAGTGGAGAATGGGTCTGGTAGTGGCATGTCTCCAGCTTCAACAATCGGAGGAGCTTCAGTCTCGGATCAACCTCAGAGGTGATCACATAGACAATTTCATTAAGATGACTTGGTGCAATACATACATAGTGTTAGAAGGAGCTGGCTTGGTTGATTCATCTCTCGTTGGCTTAACTGCTTCTGACTTGGGAATTTAATTTTCTCCTCTCATGTCTGATCGCTTCGCAGCTTAGAGAGGTTGGAAAAAATATATGTAATTTTATGCAAAATGAGAACGTAGATAGAGAAATAGAAAATGAGAGCCGGAAACTCTCATCTAGGGGTTAGGATTTCTGGCAAGGGTTGTAAGTGTGGTAACTAGAATCTAAACTTTAGTTCTCGTCTTCTTTTAACATCATTGAATATTAATATTCGTTACAATTAGAATAGCTTCATTTTCTAAGTCAATATTAGTTGTTGAGTTTTTAAGGTCTGTCTCAATGATGATGTACCATTTGACTGCTCTGAACTCAGAATACCCTCTAGCTTTTTGGCACTGCTACCCCACTAGGTACCTACAAAATTCCGCAGTATTAGTCTTATACCAGTAGAGCCATTACTTGAATCATAAGAAGCATCACCCTTTAAAGTAAAGGATAGATGGTTCTCGTTTCCAGTAGGGTATTGTTACTAGCTCTAATTACGTTTGTATCTGAACAAAAATCAAACTTACGTATTAGAACAAATGTTTGAAGAAACTTCTTGCTTACATTTCTTAATCTTTCCTACTTATCGGTTAGTAAATAATGGACCACGCGTAATATCAAACACAAGAACTAATCAAATTACCATACAAAATATGAAGTATAATCAAACCGCATTGCAGCAATTTTGGCATTGCATCAATATCCAACCAAGGAATCTTCATTGAGTCTTATGTGTGCCACGGCCCACGGCCAATAAAACACCAGGGAGAGATTAACATCTGTAAACAGGTTGGAGTCTTAAAACTTACAAGTAGTGAGCACGTGCGATGCACGTCGGCAACATTAATTTTTCATTCCATTTCTGAAATGTGGTACCTTCATTTTTTTTATTTTTTTATTTAGCCTAATATTAGGTAAAAATGGAAAGAAAAAAATATTAAAGTATCACTTTTAATGAAACGGAAGTAATCTTTCGTATCGAAACTAAAATCTATAGATTCTTCTAAGTAATTTTATAGTATATCAAGTGAAGTATTTGAGCATTATATAGACAACATATAAAAAGTACATAAGCTCTTTCAATTTACCTTTAAATTATAACTATTTTTTCGGAGAACTATAAATATATTAAAAAATAAAAATTTGATATGGTTGTTTACACTCGTTGCGTAGATGATTGAAAGAGCTTTCCAAATATATAAAATCCACAAAAATCCGACGTACTATTTGGAAGATACGAAGTTTTAAAATATTTATCTTTATTTTTATAAGAATGACATTTCTATAAATAAACGATTTCATATATTATTATTTTTAAGTCCCTATTCCGTTAAGCATTTCAGTCCTAATTTATTTTTATTAACTAAACAGTTCATATTTTGTCTAACATTTTAGTCTCTAATCCGTTTGGTTAACCATTTTCCGTTTGGTGAACCAAAAAAAAAAAAAAGGATTTCAATTAAGCTTGCTCGCTTTAAAAAGGGGGGAGATTTTTGTCTCTGACAAGGCGAATGCTGCAGGTATCAAAAATCCAACTTAGGTAGAAAGAATTATACTACAAGATAGACATATGCAATGCAACAGGTCTTCTCTTCTGAAGTTTTATCAGGACCAAAAATATTAAACAGCATAAAATGACATAATTGTTAGATGCGCAGGCTAAGTTTGCATATATTTAGATGTCTTTAAAATCTACTTACATTTTTATTTCTCTTCTGAACTTAAATATCTAAGAATTTGCCCTTGTGCATAAGAACCGGCCATATATATATATATTGCAACTTGGCACACGTCTAGCTCTCAAGAAATCGCAAAGTCTCGAGAGCTCTAAACAGTTGCCACAACAAACATTTCAGGTCATTCTCCTCCTGCAAAATGAATTTGACAGGGCAAACCAACACCTACCACCACTAATTCTAGAAACGCCACCAATCCGCCAACAGGTGCACAACCAGCAAAGAACTTTAACATCATAACATCTCAAAAACATTGGCTGAAGTTCAACGCTGATGAGGACAAGCAACTGCAGGTATATGCAGAATTGAATTAGGACGAGTCATAAAAGCCATTGCAACACGCCAACACTACAAGGGATCACAACAGCGCTGGTCTGGAAAAAAATAGATCACAACAGCGCTGGTGGCTGAGACATGGGCATTTCTATGGTACTGGAAAAGTCTCTCCCGCAAAGCTTCATTGACAAATTGGCAGTCGAACCATGCTACTGGACAAGCTTCATGGAAGCATGGTGCCAGCCACACGCATGGATGAGGATGACACTTCTCCAGCATGTCTACAAGAAGGCAAACCAGGCTGCGGACATGCTGGCCAACCATGCTTTAACTACTGTATTGAGAATTTAATTGTCCGACCCACCTACAGCCGGGACAACAGTGCTTGGTCCGAATCTGGGAAAAGATGTGGCACAATGGAATGATCAAGGGTCTAGATTCATTCTCCCGGATTTGGACCATTAGCATTTTCGTTGATTGTCCTAGCTTCTTACAGAGGACTGTAACAGAGGACATGAGGCAGTGACTATTTCCCGCCATGTGAACTCTTTAACTTTTAGTACAATCCTCGTTCAAAGATAAAAACTTTGGGAAAAAATATGTGGCAATTACTAGAGTAAAAAATGTAATTTCACCGACTATTGTTTAAAAGCAAGATAGTCGCTGACAATCACAAATAGAAGGCACAAAAGGAATTGTCGCAGGCGATTAGAATGAGCTCCTTAAACACTTGATTTTATCCAAGAAAGGAAACAAATAACAAGGAATGTTAGGACAGAGGTGCACAGACTAAAAGATTGATCTACATATGAAATTAATCAACCTGTAATGAAGTAGAAAGCTAATTGGCTAAAAGATGAGCACTTGGGTTAATTATAAGTATTTTAGTAAAAAAAATTTACACAGACATGCTCGGACATAAATGTGAACATTACAAACACAATCCTATTCAGCTTTGCATAAATGTTCAGATAACAGCTAAAATTCAGATCTTTCTTTCAGGTATCCACCTTTGTGGCTGCAGCAGATGAATAACTGACGCTGCTATCCCTTGTTGTTTTGCAGTGACTAGACTGTTCGTACCGTAGAAAATTAATTTTTATTTTTGTCGAGCAGTTCTTCAACATCTGGTGGTTCAAAAATAAAACTTCATTTTATCAGTCACGGTAGCCGAGAATGAAAACAGACATTGTAATACATGAAAAATTACTTATCAAAAAAAAGATGCATGAAGAATGAAACATATAAATTAAATGGCGACACTCTTTTCTTATTTTACCCAATTTTATAAGATGCAACGGTATATCAGAGAAGATAGACGCCACCTAATTTCTGTTCTAGTTTAAGTTTTTTTTTTTTTTTTTTTAGCTATAATTTTGAATCTAACGCTTGTTTATAATGGGTCCATGCTCCAATCCAGTTTATAAACTTCCGCTGCTCTACGAATAAACCATAGGGAAAAGGGATCCCATTCTAATGTCATAACTTTGTGTCGGTCACTTACTTTTGCCAATTATCATTAACATTTGTCAGCAGAGCAGTCAAATATTAAGCATACACAGATTATCCCAGTTACTGTTGAACTTAATTGAGTTACAGAACAGGGACCTAACTAACAGAAAAAATTCAGTTCCAGATGCCTCAATAATGCTATAGAAACATACTGTCGATAACTATATTGTTAGCCAGACATCCATGTGGACCAAAATGGGATGTGATTAGCATAACCAAAAAGAGAGGGTGAGATAGAGATTTACATGGAGAAAAACACTGATGGGGTGGCGACCACATATGGTATTTTCATACTCAGAGAGGTACTTTTTGAAGGCTTCTGCATCCCCTGATTCTATTATATCCATTCCCATCTTGTCTAAGGCTTCAATGGACTCGTGGATGGCTCCATGTTTTCGGTCATAGTGCATAAAATTAAACCTGGAAGACATAGGGAAAGATAGAACTCAAACAATTAATAGTCTGAGTAATTGCTACAACACCCAGTCTAAATGAAGAACCCAATCCCCCTTACTTTTGCATCTACAGCATTATTCATGAACATGTAAAAGAATATTAATTATGAAAATAAACAATTGAATGCAAATAGAGGTGCAATAAATATGGGGTAGGTACTCTACCTTCATCAAGGACCCCAAATGAGATGAAGAATATATAGAATTCAGAACTCATGTGTATAGAGTTAAAGTAAGTTGTTTTAAGAACTTGATTAGAGCAGAGGCACAAAATAAATTTATTCAAGGTATCGCATCTAGAAAGGTAAAGTAGAACTAATTTTTTTTGTTGAAGTAAACTAATGCTGATACTAATGAGTAATGAGTATGGCATTTGTGGCAACCAAGTAACCAGGACAACGATGTGAGTTGATAGAGATATGGAGTAGCCCTGTGCTACTGATAAGTTAGAGGATTGGTAGACACTTAAAACATTAGTAAGATACCTTCACTTTCTTCTTTTGCTTTGTTTAATCATTGCAGATGAAAACTTTCAATATTGTTTCATGCAGTTTAAATTTGAAGAATATCACTATATTCCATAAAAACTTCGTGAACTTACCGAGATCCCCAGTGGCAGAAATCCGATGATACGGAAAAGAAATTTTTCGGGTCATCCACATATTTAGCCAGCAGTTTCCCGTACATAGCTTCACTTTGAGAGTTAAGAGCGCCAACAAGAATGGGTACAATTTTTACACGGCAACTGGGTCAACAATATAACATTAGTACAAGAGAAGAGCATTTAAGAAGAGAAGCTGAAAACAGAATAACAAATTACCCCTGAAATACTTTGACAAGATATGGCAAGTGCATTTCCATGCTGTGTTCTGCTTCGTCAACTTGAAGATCCATAAGTTCAAATTTTCCAGTTGCCTGTAGCTCCTCAATGACTGGTCATCGAAGAAAAAAAGAATATGTCAAAGAATATTTCTCGACCATCACCTCCATTTGTTTCAGTGAACCTTCACGATTTATTTTTTCATTGGCACTGAAACATATATATATTTCTTTTTGATAAAAGAGATGCTTAGTGTTGTTTCCTTTTAGAGCTGCTATAGAAAAGAAAATGTGCAGATGCGTTACAAATTTCATATCAATCACTTTGTAGTTTGGGATAAGCAAATACCTACTAAGGCATCGTGTTTACTTTGGTCTGCATTTCAAAATGCAGTTCCTACTCTTGACAATCTCAGCAAATGTGGGGCTTGACATCAAGAGGAAGAGACAACCTCACATATGTTAATCAAATTGCTTGGAAAATATTGGCATAATTCTTGAAGAGTTACAAAGCTAAGATCCGCGACTACAGGAAACTTAGAAGATAAGGTAGGCATGTGAATAGAGGTGTACGAATCACAAGATAAATTCCATACACAATATGTTGGATAATCTGGAATTCAAGGAACGGACGGATCCTTAACGGAAAGAACACATGCACACAAAATATCATAGACAGCCGAACATATTATATTTTTTTAGAGTGTAAATGAGGATATTAGATGTAGTACTGCACTAAATATTATGTAAAGAAGGGTGTTTGAATTGAAATACCTGTAAATGCTCATAGATTTTTGTTTTCAATAAAAGATTTGGTCTTTTTGCCCTCAAAAAAAGGAGTTCTCATTTTCTAATGCAACAAGAGAAAAAATTGGCCGATACTGAAGCTAAATTGATTTTGTTGTATGAACAGGAAAAAATAAATGGCATACTAAAGTTAAGCAAGTGCTGGGGATCTGCTGTTAGACCCTCATATTGCTTCAACAGTGTGGAAAGACATAACTATGAAAGCACATTTGGTCAAAGAAGAGAGAAGAAAGATGGTCGTTAAGGATCATACACTATTTCTACTGACATAAAAGCACCATATGAATCTTTGAAATGAAAACCATCCCAGTGAACTTTGTCAAAGTGAATTACTACCTAAAATTAGTATACTACATCACATTTAATAGAATTGCAAGGTCACAAGCTCAAAAAATAGAAACTTGTTCTTCGATCATATGCATTCAGAAAGGATTTATGCAACAAGTTTCAGAGAAAACGTTAACATACCTTCCAAATCAATAGGTAGGTCTCCCAGAGGTGTTTTGTAAGCTGTGGCTGTTGAGAGGGCACATTTTGGAGTGTAATAATGGTGAGATGGGCCAAGAAGAAACACCCGAGTACTGAAACGGATCACTGACGTAATATTAGCAATTTATTTACAGATGCTACATTACTTGGTCTTTCACAAGTACTGTCTTAACTAGGTTGGAGCGAAAACAGTTAGATGTCAGATTAGACAGCTCAAAAAAATCCACAATATAACCTGACTATTCCAAAACAATAGAAGTAACACAAATGTTATCCAATGGTTATCCTAAGATGACAAAAGGTTGTTCAGGAGAAGTACAACGCACACATCATCTGCAAAGATGTTCACTTTTTCATTTGCGACGTACAAATATCAAGAACCTTCTATTAACAGGTGAAATATGGTTGTTTTTTTCTTTCCATTGCTTGTACCTTGGTATCTCTTCTCTTTCCACCTAACCCCTATTTTAGTCTATTATTCATGCTATATACAGACTACTGAACATGGGTGACTGGTTCTCAAAGAATCTTTCTTCTAATCTCAACCTCTAGACACTCCTCGATAATGTGAGACACCATTCACCACACAAACTGGCAACTCACATATGTAAACTATATCCTGCCTCAACCTCCCCCAAAATACGATAAATAACAATAAGACAATAACATAAACCAATTTGTTATGCAATTCTTTCACTTTACCCCCACTCCCCCGTTGGAGCGTCTGCAATCTTGTTTGACATTTATATGGCATCATAAACAAATTAATCATCTTCTGGTTTCTGAAACTACCTGTTCAGATATGACAGATAGCAGCAAACTATGATGCTTAACGATGTAAAAAATGCTACATAGACTAACTCAAGTTTTTAGGCATACTTACCTTCGCTACTAGGGTTCGACACAAGTAAGCAGTACCGGAGAAATGTATACTCACATGATAAAATAACTACAGGATGTTTGAACTAGGCTATCTTGTAATTCAAGGAGTTCTCATTTCTCCTTAAGTCCTAATTCAGCAAATAACTAAAAGTAGAACCTTCATATGTTACCAATACGACATACCTCCAGAAAACTGATAAATAGAGATATCACCAAGAAATATTCCCATCTCGAAACTGGGTCATAGTAAAGAGTAACACCAGATACATGATTAGGATGTAGAAACATAATGATGAATCTTACTCCCATCTCTCAAACACTATGACAGCTTATCATACATCAAATTTTATATCTAAAGACGAACTACGCAAATGATGCTTGAAAGAAGAAGTTACCAACACATAATAGGAATAGTATGACAAGAAAAATGACTTGAAAAACAAATTGGCTCACATATTAGTAGGGTCTATATTAGCAAATGAATATGCTGCACAGCGACCTGAGTATGAATAACCAGCATGCCTGTACCACAAAACACACCAATCAAAAGAATTAGCTTAGCTCAGCTGTTCAGAGGCTCCAATCAAAAGTGAAAGTCATATTTGTGTAACTTACGGAGCAATGACCCCTCTTACATCAGGGGATTTAGCAAGGCCAGTTGCTTGGAGCCACCCATCAAGCTCTGCCCCTAATTTCGTAGCTGAAAATAAAAAAAGGACAACATTAAGAATTGAGAGCAACAGGAAGGAGTTTTACAAAGCAATGATTGATCAGTAAGAATTTTTTTCAAGAAAATCCCAAAAAATATAGAGCAAGACTGAAGAAGGATGATGATGATGATTAAGAATAACTTACGGTTATCAGAGTACCATGATCCTGCATGTGATGCTTTTCTCAATCTCTCCATTTTCTTGGATTTAATTTTTTTATCAGGAATTTGAGGAAAAAAAGGATAAGATGGAACCCTAACTTCAGTATGATATTATACACTACGTATAAAGAATACTTCCCACTTCGATCTTTCCGGAAAGAGATAAGTTATAGTTATGACACGCATCGAATTCTAACAGCATTGCTGACTTAAAGAGTTTTATATAGAGTCCACTTTCTCCACCAAACTTTGATTCCTCTTGCTACAATAGAGTTAACCTCGACGTCCCAAACCTTGGTAGGGTTGACAAATAGTGAACCAATATTGCCCCCCGACCTTAGGCAGGTCATAGTGTTAGTAGGTGCCTCTCCTAAATCTGTAGTTATCATTGGTTTCTAACTTTCTACAGTAAAAACTCCACCGATTGATATTCCATATATTAATAAACTCTATATGTTAATAAAAAATCATAATCCCAACTTGGACCAGTTATAAATAGTAGTATCCTCCACATTTTAATATTATTAGATTTTTCTAGTCCCGCCATAAGGAATTTACCTCCATATATTAATATAATCGTCATCATTGGAAACTTATAGATCTAGTTACATAGAAACTTAAGATGAAATAAAATACTTATCTACAGTTATTTGAGAAATATCTATAGTTGTTTGAGAAAATGATGTATTAACTTTTTGGATTGTCATGGTATCTTTTGATTTGTGGATTCGCAAGACCTCGTTACTATGGGAATCTTCTTGTTGAAGCCAAAACATTTCCAACTTGTCGAGCATGTTTAAAGCTTACTGATATGGAATTTTTAGTATTTTCGTACTATCATCATCAGGATTATCTCCCTTTGCTTCTTGTCTAATTTCATCGATAATTTCTTTTTGGATAAAATATATACAACTTGTTGCTCATTTGGATGATTAAGGAAGACATTTATATCCATTATCATTTACATACTTGAATTAGCACAAAAATCGGTGCTTTAGGTATACCTCCCTATATTAATAAACTCCATATATTAATAATTTTGTGAAGTCCCAAGACTGTTAATATATGGAGTTTTTTCAGTATAACCTCCTGAATTGGTTTTTTTTTATTTATCAGAAAAGGATTAAAATTTATTAAAGATTTGGATTACAGTCTCACCTAAGGGTGTGAATGGATGCATAGGAATGCGGATAGGGCACTATCAGTATCCGAATCTGAAAATTTCATACAATATCCAAATTCAATTCGAGATCTTAATGGATATAATATTTCGTATCCGAACTTTTATCCGGATATAGAATAATTATCCGATCTGAAATCATACAAAAAGAAACCAATAAATTTTCGTATTTTTGTAAAAAAAAATATATTACATAATAAAAAAAAATTTAGGATGAAGATATTTGTAAATGATTTTTCAATATTTAAATATGATATATACTTTTCTTGGTTTAATATATATATATTTTTTGTTTAAAATTCTGGATACAAATATTTCGAATGCGGATACTTTCATATCAGAATTCGTATTCGGTTAGTTACATTTTCAAATAAAATGTTTGGATATGTGAATCCGAAAATTTATTTTCGAATAATATTTGACATTTTGAATGCGAAGTCGAACGATTTCAGAGTTTTTGGACATTCATTTACACCAAATCCAAATACATTACAACCTATGCATTTAATTGCTATCGAGAACCACCTTCCAATTGGTCAACAAGATAGTGAGAGAGTTATATCTAAACCACCCATAATTTTGCCCCCAGAAATATATCAAGGCCTTGACTTTCTGAATTATCGAGTCTTTGTTCATTTTTTTCCCATTCTTTTTGGCCGTTGATCTTGCATATGCTCAGACCAAATTACCGATATGATTGCAAATGGAATTTAACAGAGTCGGATGATATCTATGACCATTTGCTCTCATGCCTAGTTTCTGAAGAGTTTTTGTAACTCTGATTTGTCACTAAAACTGTCAGGATGATCACTTGGCACTTGATCTTCATACTTTTCACCATCCTGGACAAAGGCCTTGATGAAATCAATCTGGTCCTCAAAAACATACTGATAATCATCTGACATTTCTTCATTTTTCGAACCATACCCAATCCCCACAAAGATATAACAATTAACCAAAAGTTCAAATTGAATTCTCCCCCATTTTATGTTATTCCCAAGAGAATAACAAAAGCGACTTTTCTCTAAAAGAGAAAGATTTTTATATTGGATTTTAGCAATCCCACAAGGAGATATGATCTAAGAATCAATCACTAAAAGTTTCTCATAAGATCGTGTTACTAAACAATTTAGAACTATCTCATGGTAATCAAACAATACACAATGTGTAATCATGAAGATCAAGTATTATGATCATCTTAGCCAAGATACAAACTTATGTCAACAAGATTCGATTTACTTTTAGAAGCATGAATTAACCTTTTCGCAAGGAGTTACACCAAGAACTGGCAACCAAAAGCGTACGAAAAGATTTCCTTTGACAAAGAAGAAGATGCATATATCTATAAGTCATTCACGATTGTGCATAATATGTTCACATATGGACCAAGAAGGTTGTGAACAAGAAAGAAATATTTGTGTTTAATAACACTCAATACTTAAACCATGATCCACAATCTCAAGAGACTTTGTGAAAAATTTATCTTAGAAGTGTTTATGAGAGTTATATCAAAGTCGAACACGGTTGTAAAACCATTCTGTGCTTCTGCTTAAATCTGAACTGGATAGGTATGCGTACCAAAGACATTGTAATCTGTATGATTTTCATGTCTTGAGTTCTACCCAGAAATTGTAACCTAAGTTTAATATCAACATTATGATTAGATAAATTATCTAAGAGCATATCCTTAGCGAACATAAGAACTCAAAGACAAGAGTATTTTTGGTATTAATAGATCACGACATCAAGCATATATGTAACATAAAGCCTGCCAAAGTTTATAGACATACCTTTTTAGAAGAGTCCAATCATGAATCGTACGGCTTCACCAAATATTCAACATCTTACTCAACATAATATGCGTGCCCTAGTTCTTGTGCCTTCCCTACCATGTTTTATACTAGGGTCTTTCTTGGTGAGGATGCACTTTCAATACAATTAAGTTATGTTGAGGTGAACATCATTTAGTTCACCACACATAGTTGAAACAAAGTCACTTAAGGTCTCTAGGAATTTTACAACTTCCCTTGAAACTTTCAAGACTTTTTCGTACCTCATTAAGATGTTGACACTTGTCGTGCTCGTTTCTGGGAGATCCCTCTTCTTGACACTTGTTGCTTTACTGATATTGTTTGAAACCCAATCCCGAGTGGCTTTAGAAGCAACACGTTTATATTTCTCCCCAATGTTGTTAGGGAACTTCCTTGGAGGAATACTGGAAAAATTGGTATTATGAAAATTAGTTTTTCTCCAGTTGGGAGCATTAGATCTTGTTTTATATCTCTTACGAAATTTGCGTCCCCTTTGCAAGTGACCTGGTTTTCCATGATAAAAGAAATTTTTGGTATAATGAGAAAATTGATGGTTATGGTTACCTGGATGTGTATGTGCTTGCTTTGGATCTTGATGGAATTTTCTCTTTCCGTCATTAGCAGGTGGTGGAGATACAGTAGAACCTTCATATATTAATACTCTTGGGCACATATAAATTTATTAATATATGGAGGTTGATGAATGTAGGATTGTACAAATCGGGGTTGTATTTTGTATCAATATGTAGAGGTTATTAATATATAAAGTATTAATAAATAGAGGTTCTACTGTACTTCAATTTTGTTGTCAGTGAGAGCTTTTGGTTGAGAAGAATCCTTAGCATTGGAAAATTTCACCTCTTTGCAAGTACTAGAACTAAGAGCCTTTATTCCTTTATATCTCAATCATCGCGTATCACGATGATTTATACATGCGCCTAATATTGGTTTCCCCACCCCATATAACATGTCACAAAACCTATTTTCAATATCATTGCATGATTTTGAACGCTTCCGATCTGTATTTGTTGTTACCAGAGCAAAGTCGATTCTAGGGTTGATAAGATTCCACCAAGAGTACAAATTGGTCTTGGTCGAGGTCGATGAGGTGCTCCATAAGATTTTGACGCACTAAGAGAACAAATAATGGCAGGTATCGAAGGTATGTTGGTTCGATATAACATTCTGCATGAAGGAGAACGAGTGAATAAGGTGTTGTTTGCTGAAAAATATAGTGACAATGATGGTATTTTTGATGACGCTCCTGAAGATGATGAAGCTACTAATGAAGTTTTTCCTGGAGATAAAAGGTGAGAAGAAGTTTCCTTACTCCGCGTCAAGAAGATAGCTAGTGACATATTTTCTTTTTCTATGGTCGAGAGTAAGCAAGTTCTTGATCATTGTGATACACAAATAGTCTCATATATTTATTCTAACAAGGGAGAATTTGTTGAATCAACTTATAAAGATCCGTTTTGGGTTTCCACCATACCTCATGCTTCTTTACGTGCATAGATTATTTTTTTATGACATCAATTTGTGTTTATGAAGATTGTCATCAATAAGTTTTTTTTTTTTTTGATAAAAGGAAAATTTGAATTAAGTAGTCAAATTAAAATTGTCTCTTTCCAGGAGACTACAAAAATCTGCAGGAAAATAATTCGAGAGGTTGATGTTTGTAGCAGTATCTCTAACAGACTTTGCAACTGCATCAACAACCTGATTTTCTCTCCTACTAACATAAGAAAAATCATTGTTATAAAAAGGTATGGTATTTGTCTCCATGATGACAAAAGCTATCAGACGGACGACGTTTAATATAGACCCGATCCGAAGGTCGGGAAGCTCCGGATGGAGTAGTCATTAGACGGCTGAAAAGGACTCCCGGACATGAGAAACTCGCGGTGTTTACCATAAAAGGGTCTCCTACCAATTTTATGGTCGAAAACTTTAAATACCTTTCGAAGTTTTTTATTTATTTACAAATTAAATATTCAAAGATCGGGAACCAACCTAAATCCTTTCTTTTTGTTCACCAAATATGCCATCAAATCATGATTATCTCAACCTTAACAGTATAGGTTCAACAGCTCAGACGAAACGTCGTTTGAGAGAGAGATGTGAAAAAAACGGTACACATATTACGTTGTCCTGAATTCATTCACTTCTGATATCTTAAACAAAATATTTTGTTTCAACAGGTAAAATTAATCAATCTCTTCCTTCAATTTCTGATTTCAAATCCAATTTGATCGAGAAAAACAGGTATAAAAAATCTAGGTTTAGGGTTTTGGTTTTCTCCCATTAATGTTGTTTCTCTTGCTTAATTATTGTACGATTGAATCTATGATCGCTGTTAATTTTTTGCTTTTTGCTGTATTATCGGGGAGAAATCTTGCTTTTTGGTGAATGGGTCTAATAGTAGAAATAATGAATTAAATTACTTTGCTTCAATTTTTTTTTTGAACGCGCGATTGGGGGATACTAAAACTAATTGGGGGATAGAGGAAAAGGAAAAAAACCGGATCCAAATATCAAATCAGGGTCACCCCTTATCTAAGTATTTTACCTAATACCTAATCTACCCCTCACTAATCAGGTTTAGTGATTAATTATAATTAGTAAATTCATAAGATTATTTGATAAATGATTAGTTTGTATTTTTATTTGTATTTGGGTGAGTGAGGTGAGAGTAGAAGGAGGGAAAAAAATTGAGAGGGAACATTTTTTGGTGAAAATGGAGGATGATTGTGAAGAGAGAATTGCTGCTAAGAGGTTGAAAATTTGATTTTTTTTCGTTGACTCCACCATTTTTGCAGCTGAAAAAGCTCGGTGCCGGCATGGACGTGGTATGAATACAATGCCGGAAGCAGTAATACCGGCATGGTATTCATACCACGTCCATGCCGGCACCGAGCTTATCCCCCATTTTGAAATTCAAGCCGGCATGGTATTCATAGTTATATCAATCCCGGCACACCAACACAGTGTGCCGGCGTTGTTGTCGATCGTTCATCCATGCCGGCATTTGTTGGAATTTTTTCTGGTTTTGAAATTCAAAACCTATTCCATTTTAAATTTTTTTCTGGTTTTAATCAGTCCACTGCCGGCACAGTTAGTTAATTCTCGAGCATGCCGGTACTACTAATGGAATAGTATGTTGCTTAAATTTCTTTGCCGGCACATGATGTAAAGTATCCATAAAATTGTTTTTTTTTTTCACTTGACTACCGGCATTGATAGATTTCTATTGAGCATGCCGGCATTTAGTGACGGCATTGAATGTTAGATACCAAGCGTGCCGGCACCATTTTCCGGCATGGTCTTCATCAATTCCGGCATGGTCTTCATCACTTTCGGCGATGTAATTTTTTTTCCCGACATGGTCTTCATCACTACCGGCATGGTCTTCATCACTTCCGGCATGGTCTTCATCACTTCCGAATGTAAAAAAAAAAATCGTTTTTAAAGTGAGGAACCGGCAGAGAAGGAGAAGAGAATTTGAAAGGGAATGTGAAAATTTAGAATTTGAAAGGGAATGTGAAAATTTAGAATTTGAAAGGGAATGGGGAATATTTAGGTTTCAAAGCCCTAACCCTAATAGAGATTAATAAGAAGTGAAGATGGAAATGGGGGATATGTTTTGTTTTTTGATTTTTATTTTGAGGGAAGGGTATTTTAGTATTTTTGCCCCAAAAAACACCCCTTAGCAGACACTATTGGTTGGAGGAAGTAATTTATATCCCCAATTAGTTTTGATATCCCCCAATCGCGCGTTCTTTTTTTTCTTTTCAAGTTTTATATATATATATATATATATATGTTTATTAACCGTGGTTTGTTTGTTTCTTTTTTTTTAATCTGATTCACTTCATGACCCTGCTCTAATCTCAAAACCATGTTTGTTTCATCAAAAAATTGATATCTTCTTACATGGTTGTTGTTTTTGTTGTTCAGCTCTAAATACTCGGTTTGCTTCTGTGGTTTCAGTTGCGAGTTGTAATTCAGTTGGAGTCGAATATTGCTACAATGTCCAACAAGGTATTCATCCCTTCTACCTATGTATTCCCCAATTTCAGAGATAAATCCAAACATTTATTTTGTTTCTTAATTAAGAACATTGAGATTTTGTTATTCGACCAAAACAATGCGAGATTACAGTTTTTGCATTACTTACTAACTCATTTTTGCTGTATTGAATTGTTTGGCTGTTAAAATTGCAATATTTTTAACTTGAGTTCTTTTATTTTGATTATTATTATTTTTAAATCGTCGGAGTTGATTAGATGTTGCAGTATGGATGCCATGCGACAATTCGAGACATATTGATATGGTAAAAACAGATTTTCTTGACATAAACTTTTAGCTCCATGTTGCATGTTTAGCCAATGTCTCTAATTTCCATAGCTCACTTAACACAGTCGCTGCCATTTTCACGATCTGTTTATTTGGCTGTGCTTAAGAAGCTTGACGTTGACGCTATGTTGCTTAGTATGTTTGATGGCTTCAGTGAGAAGGAATTTTATTATGAGGGAGGGATTAATTTGGTTGATGCTAACAGTGGTGCTGTTATTCAGTTGCCTTCCTCAGTTGGGTGGCCTACTATTGGACAAGAAGAGAAGTGGTGTGTCCCTTGCTCTATGGCTCCTCCTAAATTAAGGGTTATTAGAATCTACCGTGGCGATCAATAGTGGCGTACTCTTGCTGAGACGAAAATCCGAAGTAAGTATTTGTAAATTAAGAATTACCAAGGTATTACTGTGGTCCGTCTTTTTGAACTATATTATCCATAAACTATTATGATGTGTATTTTACTTTGACATAACAGCTGTAAGGATATCAATTCAGTTTGTAATCATAAGTGATATTAGTTTCTGCCAAAAAGATTTTTTAGACGAAAAGCAAATTTGTTAGCATGTTGTATATAAAGGTAGTGTAATTTGCTTTTGTTCCACTTAATTTATTGGTAATGGTCACAATAATATGGAACCATTGATAAGTTCAAATTAGTTTGATTTTTAGCTATGTGGCAACCATTGATATCAAATTAGTTGTTTGACGTTGGATTTGCGCCTTTCTTCTTTCTTTTCTCCAGAACCCTAATTGATTGGCCTTCCTAGCTTCAGTCCTTTGCTGCAGTCCTTGATATCGATCGGCGGGATTGCGATTAAGAATAATGGCAGGTTTGTACAAGCTCTGTAAGAAATAAAAATTCTCAATTTTAATGATTAAGAAAGAAAAACAGGACGATGGAAAACCAACTTTTAGAATTTGATCCGATAAATCCTAAACTTTTATATCGTTGTATTTATAAACTTCCAAATTTTATAATATGTGCTTACTCTACCAATTAAGGTATACTGACGGGTTTTGCTGTTTGCGCATTCTTAGTAGATTGAAGCAAGAGTCAAGGGGTCAGAATGGTAGAGAATTGGGTCATTCAATTGGGTCACTGAATGCATACCCAAGATAGAATCTATCACAATGACTGTCGTATTAGTTAAAATTGTTATAATGTTTGGTTTTTGCCAAAAAAAATTAGGTATAGACTGATCAGTGTTTGTTCAATAGCTAAACATGCCTTTTCCAATTGATACACCAGGACACGAATCGTTTACGAACTTGCCTTCATTGGGGTCTGGATTATATGGTATTGCAACTTTGGTTGTTGTGATAATCCAATGATTGGAAAGAATATTAATGGGTGGTTGACAAGTGCAATCAGGAGGAAGGAAGGCAAAGAAAGTCGTGCTAATGGCTGATGCCGATGAATTCGTAAATATGTTATCTGCTCCTTCCCTCATTCGATTCGTCATAGGAATCTCTGCTTCTGACATAGCCAATATCAGTAGATATGCCATAGTTTGTTGGCCCAGAAAACAACAACCATATAACTATGTTTCTAAAATAAATAGAAGGAGACGGGTGTGCATGCATGATGAACTAATACATATTTTTTCTGCTAATTCTATCTTTTAAATGTTAACCCGATGGCCCATGTATGGAGAATTTTTCAAATTTTTTTTGTATAGGTATGAGCTCTCTCCCTTGGATATATGTATTGTCATGACAACTGTGTTCATACTTGACCATTAAATGGATTGATTTTGGTTTTGCAACTTATAATCAACCTCAAGTTAAGCTTCACGGAATTTCTGGCACTCCATTTTATGCAGATGTTGTGGTGGCGTCATTCTACATATCCTTCTTAGGATACCTTTTCTATGAAGGACATGATCGAGGACCCTTCTTGCTGTTTTGGCTGTGCATCTACAGTTCCCAGCAGACCCATTGGATCAGATATCTCAATCTTCCAGGGACTTGATTGCACATTCTTGAATCATCCTTGATTACACTTTAAATTCTAAATCAGGCTTAGATGAAGTAGTGTACGTACACGTACATGGATAACATACCTGGGGATGTTCTTAATTTGGTATCATAGGGTAAACTACTTTGGAAGGGTTCACTTGGTCACCAAAAATAATCTAAGATTAAACCCTTGGGCTGCGAGATAAAATCTTTTCCTGTGCGAATTCGATTAATTGGGTGGAAAACTTGAGTCCCCACAATACATGATTGCCAGGATCGATGGCTATGGAGTTAGTGGCGGCAATGGAAATTAAACTAATGACGTTAATGGGCTTCCTAAGGTTGGATACGGTAAGGAATTGGAATTTTTGTCATTTCACGGATTCCCAACTTAAGTGGTAATAGGAGTCGGCTTATATAACTCCATGTAAGTGATAAGTTTTGATAACTCTCACAAATTGCTCATCAAACAAATATGGTCTGCAATTCCGTTGAAAACAAAGCAATAAAAATAAAAATCCAATAATAGCATGATATGATCAATCCTAACCTTAGGCTTGGTGTATTCAAATATAATTAGATTTCTTGATCTAATTTGATTTCCAAATTAAAAACGGCTAACTTTAATGCTAGATATTATTCCCTAAAAATTTAAGGGGCCGCGGCCGGAGCTGTAAGCCCCGGCCCTCTCCGACTAATATGATTCAACTAATTAAACATGCTACTGCGACCCGACTAACTAACACACTGTAATATGACACGACCAATTAAATATTGGGACCATTCTGCTATGACCCGACTAACTAAATATGCTCCCGACTATTATAGACAGGACCAACTAACACACTAATTTTAATGTGGGCACTTCATCTTCCTTAAAATTTTCTCCACGATCGGGGCCATAGGCCCCGTCCCTATCCGGCTACTAGGATCCAACTAATTAAACACGCTACTGTGACTCGACTAACTAACATACTATAATATGATACGATCAACATGTGGGTACAATATCTTCCTTTAAATTTTCACCACGGCCGAGGCCGTAGGCCTCAGCCATATCCGATTACTATGATCCAACTAATTAAACACACTATTGTGACCCGACTAACTAACACACTATAATATGACATGACCAACTAAATATTGGGACCGTTCTGCTATGACCCGACTCACTAAATATGCTCCCGACTTTTATAGACATGACTAACTAACACACTAATTTTAATGTGGGCACTACATCTTCCTTTAAATTTTCTCCACGGCCCCGACCCCCACTATTATAGACAGAACAAACTAACACACTAATTTTAACGTGGGCACTACATCTGTCTTTAAATTTTCTCCACGGTTGGGGCCGACTAACACACACTAATTTTAAACACTATAATATGATACGACCAACTAAATATGTGGTTTTGCTCCCGACTATTATCGCATGGGAAGATACTGATCGACCGACCAAACAATAAACAAAACTCTAAAAAGGTTTTGCTCCCGACTATTTTCAGTTAATGTTCAATTCTATTATTGTTTTGGTATTAAATCTTTAATTAATATAAACTTTAGATATTGTTTAGCTATATTATATTTTAAGTTATATAAGCTTAAAACAACTTTTAGAAAATCAACAAGAGGTTGAGCGCCGGCCTGCGGCCGGCGTGATACCTAGTAACAATATAAAAAACTTAAACTTAAATGTTTTATTTCTTTTAGAATGTTCCTATTCTCCAATTGGATAAGAAGGACATCATTTGTAATTGATTGAATTACTAGCTTTGCGTTAGCTTCTATATGAATCTTCAACATCTGCTTTTCCTTCGCCCATGTTAAAGCTTCACGTATGGCCATGCATTCACCAGACTCTGGACTCAGAATTCCATCTGATAAGCTCCCTTTGATTCCCCCACAACTTCCTGTATTTGTACGCAGCACAATACCAGTTCCAAGTTTATTAGTTTCATAACAAAAAGAAGCATCAACATTAAGTTTGAAAACGTTAGGTAAAGGTGGTTTCCATTGAGAAATCACCATTGCATTCAAGTTATTATTATTAGTTAAAGGTTCATGCAGATGAGAATGCAAATGATAATGTATTTTATGCATGAAATTAATAGGGTTAAGAGAGACTCCCTGAAATACTACATCGCATCTGTCTTTCAAAATCACCCATGCACTTATCATCAAAATGTAAAGCAATTTCTCCTCAGTAGAATGACTATTTCCTAAGAGCCAACTTTTCACCCATTCTGAAACACTATTGCAGTTATTTTGAACTTCCTCTATATCTACATTGACTAACCTCTAGACTTTGCTTGCATGATCACATGCAAATATTAAATGCTCTATAGTTTCTTCACTACTTCCACAGATGGCACATTGAGAGTCAATACTGTCATTATAAAGGGACAACTGATATCTTGTATTGTGCAGTTCTCTTATGCATTTCCAAGCAAAAAGCTTAATCCTGTGAGCAGTACTTGTCTTCCACAATGATTTCCATACTTTGTTTTGAATATCTCTGCCATTAACCTGAACATCTGAAGAGCTCATAGTAATATGCTTGTAGGTACTTTTAACAGAAAACTTACCATCTTTTGCTGGCATCCAAATCATTATATCTTCTTTAGAAGTATCTAAAAATATACTTATAATCTTCTGAGAAGTATTATCATCAAATAGTTGGTGAAGAAGATCAGCATTCTAGCTATTAGAATTTGGAAGTAGAAGCTCTTCAACATCTTGATAAAATATGAAGAGGTCATTAATAGGAGCAGGAGGAGAGTTTATACCTGGAATCCATCTATCTAGCCAAATTTTGGTTTTCTTACCATTATTTACTTCCATGAAATAGTTTTGTTTAACAACCTGAAGACCTTTGATAATGTCATTCCAAGTGTAAGAACCATTACCTGCTTTAAGATTTTGATGTATAATATCTCCATGTTTGAAGTATTTACTGCCCATAATATTAGTCCAGAGAGCATCATATTCAGTGCACAATATCCATGCCAACTTTGTGAGTAAAGCTAAATTAAGCTTTTCCAGATCTCTGAAAGCTAAGCCACCTAATTAAATCTTTAGGTTTGCAGACCTTATGCCATGCTATTGGATTTGAACCTCTATTAGAGTTATACCCCCAGAAAAAAATTCTCTGAATTGTAGTAAGCTTGTTGATAATTTGTGTTGGTAGCTTGAAAGTACCCATTTGGTAAATTGGTACTGAGTTGAGGACATGTTTAATCATAGTTTATCTGCCATCCTGAGTAAGAGATGTAGAAGACCAAGTTGAGTATCTGCTCATAAAGTTTTCTTCAATTGCCTTGAAAGCTTTTTATTTTGAATGGCCTAGAAGCAATGGAGAACCAAGATATCTTTCTTTAGAGCTCATAGGCTTAACACTAAGTAACTGAGAGAGTAAATCAACAACTTCAGGTTTATTTTTCTTGCTGAAGTGAATTGAGGACTGCTCAAAATTTATGCCTTGACCTGATTGAGTGATGAAGTTATGTAGAAGATCCAAAAGATTGTTAGCTAAAGTAATATTTGCTTGAGTGAAAATCAAGTAGTTATCTGCAAAAAGCAAATGATTAATGGCTGGAGAATTAACATCCACTTTAATAGCTTTTATGGAGTTATTCTGTTGTACATTGGAGAGATGTCTTGATAAGAATTCCATTGCAAGAATAAATAGATATGGTGACAAAGGATCACCATGTCTTACTCCTCTTGTAGGATGAAATTATTCACAAGGAGACCCATTAAGCATGACAAAAAGAGAAGTAGTGCTAATGCATTGATATATGAGTGCACAAAAATCATTACAGAAACCAAAATACTTTAGAACTTTGATTAAGAAGTCCCCCAGAAACATATGCAGCTTTTCTTTTTCATAGAATGTATTATTTCTTGACAATAACAGTATTGTCACTTATAAGTCCCCCAGAAACATATGCAGCTTGATAAGGAGATATGATTTTCTCCATCAAAGGCTTAAGTCTTTGAACAATAAGCTTAGATATAATCTTGTATGAGGTGTTACATAAACCAATTGGTCTATAATCAGCTGCACAAGAAGGCTTTTTCTTCTTAGGAATGAGAGAAATATAAGTTTTGTTTATCTGTTTCAGTATATGCTTGGTTTCAAAAAACCTAGTGACCATCTGGAAAACATCTTCACCAATAATGCTCCATTGGCTTTTGTAGAATCCTTCTTGAAATCCCTCAAGACCTAGAGCACTCCAGTTCTCCATACTTTTGAGAGTATCATGAATTTCTTGGTGTGAAGGAATAGCTGTGAGTTGAAGATTATCATCTTCAGTAATAATTTAAGGGAGGAGCATGAAAAGTTCTTCATTAAGATTGACAGTAACAGAAGTACTTATATCTTTAAAGTGAGAAGTAACATGATTTGATATTTCCCCTCTTGTGTGAAGCCAATTACTGTTGTGATCTTGCAGAGAATCAATGTTGTTCCTTACTTTCCTTCTGTTGGTCTTGGTATGAAAATATTTGCTGTTATTTTCCATGTCTTTGATAAACTGATCCCTGGATTTTTGATGATAGAATTCACTCTTGCTTTTGTGCCATTTCTGTAGGTCCTTGCTAATACTGAGAATTTTGTTGTGATTGAGGTCAGATGGAGGCTGAGCTTGTAAAACATCAAGTTCCTGTTGTAACTCATCCACTTTTTGATTAATGTTGCCAAAGTGACTCTTGTTCCACAGAGACAATTCTTTTCTAGATGAATGAAGCTTTTTAACAAGTTGATAACCTTGGGAGCCAGAGACATCTATTTTCCATGCTTTCTCAATGACAGAAACACAAGTATCATCATTCAACCAGGTAAGAAAAAACTTAAATGGCTTCCAACAATTAGGTAAACTAGAATCAGAGACAAGCATTATAGGATTGTGGTCACTACCAACTTGGGTTAGATGCATAATCTTAGAGTTTGGGTAGCTTAAATTCCAATCCACGTTTCCTAAGGCCATGTATATCCTAGACCTTGTAGTTCCAGTACCTAAGTTGTTACTTGTCCAAGTGTAATCTTTACATTCATACCCAATATCCTCAAGGCCACAAGTGTTTATAATGCCATTAACAAAACTATCAGCAGAGGAAGAAGCTCTAGTATTTTCATTTAAAATGTGAAAATTTAAATCACCAACAAGAATCCAAGGACCATAGTGGTTTCTACCTATTTTTTGGATGTAATTCCACTGATCTTTCTTCCTATCGTAATCAGGGTACCCATACATACAGGTAAGTAAAAATTCAGGACGGCTAGGATCATGTTGAACAATAAGATTAAACATGTTGTGACTGGAATCATGGAGTTCACAAGTAAAGCCATCTTTCCATAAAATGACTAGACCAGATAAGCCTATAGGTTCAATAAAAGCTTGATTAGGGTATTGATAATGACTTATGCGAGGTCTACTTTTATCTTGAGAGATTTTGGTCTCACAGAGAAAAATAATATCAGGATTCTGAGTCCTACTAAGATCAGAAAGGTGATTTCTAGTAGCAGTAGTCTTTAGGCCTTGGGCATTCTGTCATCAATGAGTTACAATGCGAAACATGGTACCAGCAAGATTCGAAGACGAATCTTCTCCAACCGGTAGAATGACAGAGGGAGATTTATGAAAATTAAATATATTATTTTTCCTATTATTATTATTTGTAATTTATTAATAATAACTTTAGTAGAAAAATAATTATTTTTGGATTTATTAATATGGTAATTTTAGGATAGTCTAGAAGTTTATTTTAAGAGTTTTAATAAGTTAGGAAAGTTCCTAAAGGTAGTGAATATCTTGGGAAATAAGTTTTTTATAGTTTTGTTAAGTTCATGGTTTGTTTAGGGGGAGTTATCTATATAAAGAGCTCCAAAAATGAAAATTGGGAAATTTTTTAGATTAATTAAATTATGTTTTTTTATGTTTAACTTTATTTTGAATTTTATTTATAGTCGGGTTCGTCCTGAGATCTAAATAATCATTATATCCATAGTTGTGATTTTTTGGAGTTGCGAGGTCTGGATGACTGTTCATAGTCGTTATTCTTAGGAATAATTTGAGGTCTGAACAATTTATCGGTTTCTTGTTATTTTATCGGTTACTTTTCTATTTTCATTCTGCTACAACAATTATCAAAAACGTTTTCGGTATGCATCATATCTGAACCCATTAATTTTACCTGATATTTATATTTGATAATTATCCGATGGATAATAAAAATTCATTCACGTATCTGAATCCGTTAAGATTAACGGATATCTGATAACCCAATAATTATCTGAAAACTATGTGTAGAAGAGAATGTGAATCCAAAGATATATGGAATTGGAGGAAATTGGAGTTGGGGAGGCTATTATTGTTCTAGAGGAGCAAGAGTGGATGCAGATATAGGAACCAAATAAATGGAGATATATCATTGTATTTCGCAGTGGTCGGCTAATTTGAAGAGAACGATGAAGGTGGTAGAGAAGGTTGCGGGGAAAGATATAAACGGAAGAAGGAAGGAAGGAGTTAAGTATTCTATAAACAAAACAATCAATCAATTTTAATAGTTTAAAATAATAGGATTAGAACCAAGCCTTTAATAATCTATTATTTTCGTTAAGATATGAAATAAACTGCCTTTGGGGAAGCTCTCTAAAAATGATGTTGAAAAATTGAGAAGAGAAAGTTTTTTTTTTTTTTTTTTTTTTTTTTTTACGTATTGTTGTAATTAGTGGCATTAAGCAAATATCGGTGGTGTTGGTGACAGAGGTGGAAGTGAAGCAGGTGGTGCTGACGGTGGAGTGGGATCCGACTTATGAGGATAAGAATCAGCTAACGGATGAGGATTACATGCGAGCAATAAGGGAGTCTGACTATCAATCGGAGAAACTTTCCTCTTTTAAAATACAAAATGCTGTTTATTCAAATCTGATGGCGCGTAACAAGGCATTAATAGAGGAAAGTCCAATCAGAAGTGAGTCAGTCAATGAAGCTGAAAGGAAGTCTAACTCAGGCCCCAAAAACTAGCTTGGGTTCTTGGATTTATGTTTCAAGGGGTAGGTCAAGTCCAAAAACTAACTCGAGTCAAATATGGTTTACGTATCATTATGTAAGGGGGAGTGAATCAATATCTATAGGTTTCACCTATTATGCAAAAGATGAAAGTATTGACTAAGAGGGAAAAACATATCACCGTAGTATTACTTCGAAGTTGTGATACAAGTGAACTTTGGAGAAGATATAATACTATGTTTCTATATAATGACGATTGAAAATCTCTTTTCAAAGTTTTTATCGCTACAGATCTTCAACAACAACGATGTTGAGTTGAACACGTTCAGAATCATTGCAACTTGAAGTAACGAAGAATTCAAGGAGTGGAAGAATAAAGGAAATCAAGCATGGTGGATTCTGGAGCTTTGAAGCTTTATTTTTTAATCCATATGTATTGATAGTTTAGTCACTAAAATTGACAAAGGGGAGATTGTTATAACATTGCCTGGTCGAACTCACAAGTGTTTTCTATCTCAATCTTAATGTCAAATTTAGTTTTAAAAACTATAACTTGATTTCAAGTCTACATTTAGTCAAGTCTCGGATTAGGATAAAAGTGTGTAGTTGAGATTCGGATATCACTGCGTTCTAACATTTGAAGGCAAAGAACAACAGGAGCTTTGGAGAAATTCAACATCAAAAGGTAAGTAGAGACTGAACCACCCATATCTCAAGTTTTCACCATTTCTATCTTTGAGACATTGTCGCATGACAAAATTAGACAGTACATGCATAATGGAAATTCGAGTTAAGTTTATCTTGAATATATTCTCGAAATATGACATTAACCTTAAGAACATTTGTTCATAATTGATGAATTTGGTTTAAAACAATTTATTGTTTACAACCTAATTATGATTCAAGATTATCATTCGAATATAGCATGGAACAATGATATATTTCATTGATGTTATCTGGGAATGTTTCGAATTGATTTAGAGAGAAATGTAGAACTACTGTTAATCTGGATACATGACAGTATGCATACCAGTTCACATACTGGGAGAACTGTTATAAGTCCAGAACCGTAGTACATGTACCCAGTACACGTATCAGCGTAGCTATAGTTCGGCAACAATTTTATGGTACACATACCCGGTATCCATACCATAAAAAGTCTGTTGTTCATGAACCAGAATGGTACGCGTACCTAGTATATATACATAACTTAAAGGAACTGTTGGTTTTGAAACCGGAGTAGTATCCATACCCGACAGGAAAAGTTCTGTGAGTTCCTGAACTCGTTTTTGTCTTAAGGGTACACATACCCGGTACATTTACTATGACAAAAATAGTCACGAACAAGGTAGAGTATACGTACCTGGTACACTTACCCTGTCGAATATTTGCAGATGTATCAAAATTATTTATGTGAGATAATCGACATTTGAACAACTCTTTAAAAACACTATCTAGACATTTTTGTTCATATGTGTGATTCAAGAAAAATCTTAAGGTGTTATATGAAAATGGTTAAGCTTATTGTTCAATTGACTAGTTTCGGCTAACCTTCATGAACATGTCATTGTACATGGTTCGGTTACGGTCCTTCCTAACCAGAGTGTATATTCTACTATGTTAGTCAGGTTCCTCATCTAACAGTGATTATTAATTGCTTGGTTCCAAAGCTATCTTAGCTTAAACCTAAAGCAACCTTGACCTTGAAGTCTATAAAAGGAAAACCTCAAACAATTGGAATCTTTGAATCCCTGACATTATTCTTGTATGTCCTAGTTATAAACTAGAGTCGTTCTCTCATGCAAACCCTTCTAGGGTTTAGAAACAAAAAAAAAGACTTCACTTGGGGATTCGTGAAGCCAGGTACATCTATCGTTATCTTGATAGTTTGTGTATCCTGATCTTGTTTTGATTGTTGAGCTACTCACTCAAACAATATAAATGGAAATCACAAAGTTTTTTCGTCTCAGACTTGTGATTCCACAAGTTTCGAATGTGAGGTGAAGAATAATCTAGACTTCTCTTCGGGAGTCATAAGACCGGATTTTGAGGTTTGCTAGACTTTGTATATTGCAATTGATTTTCTACCTCACCTTTATCTTCGATCAGAACGGAAATCACACATATAGGCGGTTCGATATCAAGATGGAAACATATGATTTCAAAGTGTCGGTCATCTGCAGAAAGGCTATTTGGAACAAGATAGAACGAAATTCTCCTTCAAGGCGAGATCTGAGACACATTCAATTGCACAAAAAGGAGAGTTCGAAAGGATGTCATTTGGCATGAAGCAAAGCTTGGATATGTTGTCTTTCAAGAGCTAGGGCCAAGAGCAGTGGTATTTGCTTTGTCTTCCGCAGCTGCTGCAGAAGCAGCATGCCTGACCCCTTGGGAGGAAGATTGGTTTAAAGTCTTCAATTGAGTTGAAACAAATCTTAGGATGTAAATGCCATCATCTAAGGGAATCATTTGCGCAAAGTCCTACTGGAATTCAAGAGGCGTAAGGAGCGTGACTGTAACTGAATTTCTGTGACGGTTTAATTCGGTCTCAACTACATTTCTGTAGCGCCCCCAAAGCTAGCAGCTGACTAATCCAAGATATTAACGAATAAAGAGACACTAAGGATCCAAAACATTTACTTAAACATTCAATTAAGAAATATGCTACAAAACTCAACCCAGAAACTAGCCCCGCTATGAAATATATGTATACAAAAACTCCTCTCAAATGATATTTATACAATAGTCATTTGTTTTACAAATAGAATATACAACATAATAAACTAGCAGAAGTTAACTAACTAACGAAATCAACCCTTGAAGCTTTCGCTGCGCAACTCTGATCTGTCTATGAAACTGAAAGTGGGAATGGGTGAGCACATCATCCCTAAAAGGGGTGCCCAGTAGAAATAACATTTAACTTTCAAGTAACCATGCACAAGATTTGGAAAACAATACATGTTTTCCCAAACATTAAAAAGTGACAAGTCACTAAAATAAACAAACATGTATATGAACAAACTCCTTCTTCAAACAATTTATAATATGGTTGTAAATTCCGAACTCGCAAATTCACACCTAATAGCCATGGATGTCGACAATTCCGAACTCGCAAACTGACGACCAATATAAACATAAAAGCTCGAAAGTAAGTAGGTATAAATGCGAAGGAGCGTCTCCTATATACCAAAGGTGGAAATTCTTATTTCCCATAATAATTCATAATGACGTTCGAAACATTACAAGTCCTTTCTAAATCATGGAAAGATTAAAAAGAATCAACAGAACAATCATAATACAAACTGAACAATGCATGGAATGCACAAACTGACGATGCATGAGTTTATTAAACATAAATCTTTGTAAAAGAAACAACAATGGTTTCAAAAGAGTTAAATGTAAATTCCCACCTCTTTTGATGACAAGCCACGCCTACCCCGAGATCCACTGGTTCATCCTTTGAATCGGTCGTTGTTAATAACTAACTGTTGATCATACAAGCACTCTAAGAATTTAGCCAAAAGGCTCACACAAGGCTCATACAAGAATCATATAGTTCTATCTAATGGTTCTAGGCCCATCTACGATTCTACATATCTTCATTATCCATCTCTTGCATTTCTAAAGGTTTAGTAATTCAATTAGATTAATTCTAAAGTCCAATAGCTAAGTCTTATGAATATCTACAACTTTGTAGAAGGAATCAAAGACTAATTCGGACCATAAGTGGTCCAAAATATCAATTTAAGAAAATAGGGTCATCCTAGTCAACTAACAGTCACTAACGGTCAAACTGACAGTCAACGTCAGTTAAAAGTCAAGTCAAAGTCCAAGGTCAGGTCAGGTCAATTGTCTAACTCGGTCAATGGTCCACTGAGTCGAATAGGGAATCGGTGAGTCAACTCATGTTTAACAAGGTTCACTCATCTCAGTCAGACAACTGAGTCAGCTAAAAATATGTTAGTCAGACATCTGACTGACAATTCAACACAAGGCCTAAACTTAAACTATTACAGCTTCACTTCCTACAACATATACTTCTTCTTTATCATTTAAACTTCAATTCATATATATAAACAAACTTCAAACTTCAATCACAATTACAAACTAGGTTTACCTGCAATTGCAGCTTTAAGCTTTTTACAGCAATCTATAATCCTACAACTACCATCTCAGTTACACCTTCCTTACCTTCAATTCTCAAACACACAAACAACCCCACTATAACTGCAGGTTCCCTCCAACTACAAACTATTTCGTGGCATTCAACTTCAACACTTAACAGTGCACCATAATCTTCTTTCCCATTCAACACAAAGTTTCCTACAATTACCACTGACAACTTCACTTCACCTATAACATCAACTTAAACCTAATCTGTAACTTCCATTTTATATCACTTTTCACTCCCAACTGCAATTCAATCTCGGCACCCCCATTTCAGTTCCTATCTGCACAACACCAGACTCACTCCAACACTTAGCTCAACCATCTGCAGCTTCTTGTGCACACCAGTTCTTACCTCATCTCCATTCCCTGTAACTCAAAACAATTCAGCTACAAGCAACCTTCATTTAACACCCATTCTCAGACCTCCGTATTTCAGTCTGAGCTTAACACAATCAGCACCAGCCACCAACAGTTCATCTCTAACATCCAACCAACACACTTCTTCATCATCTAAGATACAGACTCAGGAATTCTACTAACAGCACAATAACCAACTCCAATTTCCTCAAGAGCAGAACCAAGCCATGTTCTTTAATACAAATATTCAACCTCTATTCACAAATTCATAACTTAAACCAAAAACTAAAACTTCTTGCAATCTATTCAACTTAAATAACTCATCTAAGATTCATAAAAATCCTACCCAATTTACTTAAACAGATTCAAAGCAGATGAAACCCTAAATTAACAAACCAGAATTACCTTTTCCCGTTGAATCTTAATCAACTATTCAAATCGGCATGACCATCTTCTTCTTCATGCTAGAACCTTCAAACCCATCTCATATCAACATCCAAGAACATCAATCTCATCTTTTAATCTTCTCTGAATTCTTCTCATGAAGCCCTAGTTCTTAATTTGATGAAGAACATAAACTCTAACTCACTGATATAATCCTCAACAACCCCACAGCTTCCATCAAACACCAATTAGAAACAAACCCATCTTCTAGCTTCTCCTTATTCACCCTTGATAGAATTATCGAATCCAATTACAGAAACCCTAACTCAAATCTCTTCAATGATTCTCCACTGAATCAATTTCAAATCTCCAATTAAACACCAACCCATTCGATCTTCATCCAACAACAACTCAAAACTCCTCTTAATCACCCTTCCAACTCAAGAACAAAACCCTAATTCAATTCAACAACATCACTCCTTCTTCTCCCGAACTCAAATAACATTAACAACACCACCAACAATCAATTCCTATCAATTCCCCTAAGTTTCTGATCTCAAATTCATGTAATCCTCCCACAAAATCACGAACTGAGAAGAACATGAGAAAGGAAGAAGGAAGAAGAGGAAAGAAGAAGAGAAAAGAATACTGAATTTCTTCGATCGATTTTGGAGATAAGGTCGATCAAAATGTTAAAGGCACCCGAGAAACGGATAAGGGCAGCCAGGCGGTTATGATGAGAGATGACCATTTTACCCTTAATACATTTTTGAAGATATCTTCTTTGTCCGGTATCCGAATGACACGATCGAGTAGTCCACTGCGCATAACTTTTCGATACCTATTAAATCTATTTTAACTAATCGAGTCAATAGCGGTTAAATCGTCTCTTGATCGGTCAAATAGCGTTGACGAGCTTGAGGGTCCTTACAATTTCAGTCCGAAGTTCTGATAGTAGGCTAGTGTCTGTAGCGGCTTAATACATTTTGTTTTTCAAGTCTGTACTAGGTCCCGGGGTTTTCCTGTATTTGCGGTTTCCTCATTAACAAAATTTATGGTGTCTATGTTATTTCTTTTTCCGCATTATATTATTTATCTTTATAATTTAAATATCACAGGTTGTACGTAAATCAATCAAAGTAGATACATCCATCCTTGTTTGTTGGATACGACTTGATTGATTCTTGGATATTGATTTTTGAGATCGTCCAAGTACTCTCACACATAATCAGGTTCACGGATTTGGTTCTGTAAACTTTCTGATAGTGAGAGAAAGAGATATAAGCTCTTCGTATAATTCCTTTATTGAGATTCATTAAGTTGAACTCTCGGAATTGTGTTCGAGTTTAGTCCATACAGGTTTCCTAAGAAAAAGTTGGTGGTTTATTTTGGTACCCCCACATTTTCAATTGGTATCAGAGCAGGCAAACATGTTTAAGACCTAACAAGTCTATGTTAATCTGACTCTATGGACATGAGTGCAATATCAATAAACGTACCGCCAGCCTTTGATGACACAAATCACTTACGGTGGAAAATTGCTATTCGTTCCTTTATAGATGCCCGTGACTTTCAGACATGGAAACTTGTGGTTATAGGATACGTTCCTCTGACAATTGTTAGAGACGAAACCACAGGTGTGAAGCCATTAACAAAATATAGTGAAACAAACCGAGATAAATGTTGCAATTCTAATGGGTTAAATACTATTATCCATGTTATAAGCCAAGATCTCCAGCACCGTGTGACCTCATGCACTACGTCTAAAGATGCTTAGGATATCTTAGAAACTGTATTCGAAGGAGATACCTCAGACAAAGAAGCTAGGCTTCAAAACCTAAATTATGACTGGGAAAATCTCCGTATGTATGAAGATTCGTTTCATGAGTTTAGTCAAAAGGTGTCTAGAATTGTTAATACATGTTATGCATTAGGGAAGACTATTCCCCAAAAGGACATTGTGATGAAAACACCGATTTTTACCAGCAAGATATGAGTCTAAGAAATATACCATCATGGAAGGAAATAACCTTGCAACACTTTCCAGAAATACTTTAGTTGGAAAGTTAAAGATCTTTGATCATGAACTGCAATCCAAAGCCAGAAAGGATATTGCGTTTAAGGCACTGGAAACACTAAAACTCTCAAAATTGAAAGTGTTGACAACTCTGTGAAGAATCTTATTGATCCTGGTTTTTCAGATGAAGATCTTGATGACTCAGTTTCATTGATCACAAGACAGTTTAAAGAACTTCTTAGGAAGAGAAATAAACTGTTCACTAGATAAAAGCCTCCTACATCAACTAAGCCACATAATCATATTTCTGTCAAAACAGAGACTCTAACGATACTGACGATGAGGATATGCCACAGTACTTCAAGTGTAAAGGGTTCGGTCACTTCGCCAATGAGTTCCCAAATCGAAGAAAATACACTGGCAACAAGAGTTTGGCTGAAACACTTGATGAAACATCTGATCATTATGATTCCGAAGAGGATGAAGTGTCAAGTGTAGCACTCTTGGGTTAAATTATCAATTTTGATGAATGTAGCAATACTCATATCAATCTTATAATTTGGTTAATGATTCTTCATCAAAATTATTGGAGGATGTGATGGATTTTTCGTATACTAATGAAAACTATGTTGATGTTTCAGGTACTCTTTGTTTAGCCGCTAATGTCGTTCTTGCATCAATCTCCAACCCGACATGTCCTTATTATACCATTCAGGGTCACAGACTCACACAATGTTTCAAGTACAAACACAAACTAAGGTATGTCAACAAACTGCAAAGGAGGGCCAGTTGTTTGGAAAATGTACTTAAACTTGTTCAAAAGTCCAATCCTGAGGTACGTATAGTTAACTCTTCTTCTCCTAAAAGACTGATTGATTCAAAGGTTAAGGTAAAATCTCATACGAAGAGAAGAGTCCGAGCTTAACGTTCCGTAAAGAAGGATATTAAAAATTCCTTTCAGGAACCTAGTGGCGAGCACTCTAATGCTCACCTAAACACAATTTAATTGTGTTGAAATTTGCATCTTGTCTCATGTGCCCTTAAAAGAGACAAGAACTATGCACAATAGGGCTTTGGATCAAATTTGAATATTATTATTTGGATATCCATCTTTACCTGTTCATCTTAATCTATGTCTCAAGTAATAGTATTGGAAAATTTTGATCTAAGCGGAAACTTAAGGAAGGATAAAAGTGAAATTTCATTATTCTTAGGTTTTATGTATTCTTTATTACGTGAACTATTGTTGTTCCAGAAACCCTGCATGGTAAATATCTTCTTCTTTAAGACTCATATCTCTTTCACAAGAAGTTTTGCTTGTTGAGCAATATATTTGTGTTTTCACAAAATTCCTACGAATTATGGAGACTCCAAGCACAATACCTTCTCGTGAAATCTATGCTCCAATGGTTGTTGATACTTATCCAACTAGAAAGGAATAAAAGATGTCTTATCCTTTTGACTCATCTCTTACAAGAAAAAGGAAGAATATGAAAAAACCTAGAGCAGACCGCTCTAATCAGAAAAGGTTTGTAACTCTTCTTGAAGAACTTAAGAAAACCAAGAAGGAGGTGCAAAGACTGAAAGTGATTCTACAAAAATCTCTTGAACTGCAAGAAGCACTTGTCGAACAACAACCTAACAGGTTTGCAGGAACTAACTCTTTCATTCATGAACCGTATGTTCCTATTCCCGTCATTGATAAGGAGTTCAGAGATGATAAAGAATTTTTCAAAGATTTTAAGTACTAGGAAACTTCTTATGAGAATTTATTCTTGCATTTAAGAAGGATAACTAGGGTTTGGTATAGCAAATATTGTGATTACACAAGCTATTTCCAACGTTTTTTCATCTTGCATTTTTTTAGATTTATTTATTTAAATTCTAGAGTTTTTGGAAGATGAACTTGCAGTATGTAATCATTATTGATTTAATATATTGCAAAGTCTTATGAGATATATGTGTCCTTTACTTTATGTGAATTGAAATGATATCTCATATATGCTCAAAAGTTAAATCTATTATATTTTATAAACTAAAAATAGAACAAACTTTGTGAGAATTTTACGCTGTATCAATCTAATTGTGTGCACTTTTGTGTTATTATTGCATGATGTGGTTTTAAAGTGGTAAGTAAGGTTGTCGTTCACTCGGACTTGTGTAGATTCGAATTTTTAAATTTAATAAAAATATATAAAAAAATATTACAAAGGGTGCGAGAGTTACTGGGACTCAGGATTCCACCGAATTTAAAACATAAGGT
The DNA here is from genome assembly GCA_023531105.1 of Papaver atlanticum. Taxonomy (NCBI): domain Eukaryota; kingdom Viridiplantae; phylum Streptophyta; class Magnoliopsida; order Ranunculales; family Papaveraceae; genus Papaver; species Papaver atlanticum. Next base: position 28,497,374 of record JAJJMB010007708.1, on the reverse strand, counting down.
TCAATTATTAATTCTTTGATAATTTTAGCTCAAGAAAAACATGGACTATATTATTTCCAAGGTAGATTCTCAAAATATTGATTGTAAATCCTAAGCATGATGTATCAAAACACCTAAGCTAAGCATACATCATCAAATTAAATGACAACCAATTAATTCAAATCATAATTTCAATTAAAATTAATGCAAAAGTCTTAAAAGAATTAATAAAATTACCCCAAGTATGATATTCGTCTTCCTCCGTCATCCCAGTGTTGGGGTTAGCTCCCCATGGTAAAAATATGCTCAAAAGATAGAAACATGGCTCAAAAGGTGTTTTTATTGAAGGAGCATAATAATACAGCGAATCTGCAACGCTTTATAGTCGTTACAGAAGTCACCGTTAAAATTGAAGTGTTGTTAATAAAAGATAAATCGGTTCTGCTGTGGAAGAACGACACTCGTCTGCGACTGTTCCGTTTGGGTCAATGTTCTTCGTGTTCTTCAGCAGCAGCAGAACCCGGTTTCCTGCACCTTTGATTTCTCGGCTCTGTGGTGTTCTAAACTTCCCCTAACTTTCGACACCCCTTCTATATGACCCAACCAATCTATTTATATTTAAAAGATAGATTAAATCTCTCCAAAATCTCTTCCTTTCTCTTCACGGAAAAGCTGCGGCAATTTCTTGTTTTAGAATTTATACGCGTTTCTGAGCTTTCCTTTTGATTCTAAACTATTCCTTAGATAGATACCAATCTTTGGGAAGGTTTATAACACTTTAATCTTTCTAAAATTTCCTAAAACAGGTCACACACGTGACTTTCCATATTTTACAATTGTGATGAAAATCCATCGATTGAGCCCAGTTTAATCTAGTTCAACACCCATATTAGATTCCCAGACCCATAAGGAGTCTATCCTATGAAAATCAGAGGTTTAATCGTCTTCAAACTCCTCCAAATCACGATCACCAAAACTGCCAGAAACATGCTTTATGTTTTCCCGCAAAATTTCTTTTTGAATTTGAGAAGATGACCTCCCCCTATCCAGTCCCGGTCTGTGTTTAGTAGCTTCCTGGAAATGGGTTACCCCTTATCCAAAGTGAGAGTCTGAATAGCAAATATTCTCCCAGGTGCCTTTAACAACTTTTCGAGCCAATTTCGCCGCAAAAGCTTATTTCTCCAAAAACACCTACAAAGAGATAAAATACCAAAATAAGTACAAAAACGGGTACTAATAATATACACAATATAAATGAAAATAGACACATAAATGCGTCTATCAAATACCCCCATACTTATTATTTGCTAGTCCCGAGCAAATTAATCTACAAAATAAAATCCTAACTCACTTTCGCAGGCATCGCGATTGCACTTAGCATGTGCAACAAGCCTTTGAAAACCTAGGTGGCCCTAGTGGCCGAGTTATAGTCTCGGGAGGGTTTACAAGAGGTGTACCCACAAAACCTTTACTCCGGACCCTAGCTATCTACGCAGAACCTTGGAATGCACTAAAGAACCTCCTTGGTTGGAATACTTATTGATTACGGGAGGAAGTACCCTGATGCGAAATTTCAATTGCTGTAAACGAGTTTGCACTCAAGCATACTAAAATTCATATATAAGTGACAAAGCTCTACTCAGATAGTCGCACTATGGACATCAATATCCGGAATCAAACAAATCACATGAATAGATTAAGAAGATGGATATAGAAATAAATGGTTGCGAATGGACTTCAATGCCAAGATGAACATATGACCTAGTGGATTGAGATACTGGTCTGGACTAATATCAACACAACTGGCATATACAAGGGAACCAGTGGTCGATAATCCTAAATCTACATCAACTCAGCTGGCATATACAAGGGAACCAATGGTCGACTTTATAATAAACCTTTATTTATTTATTTATTCTTTTTTTCTTTTTTTTAACGACATGATTAGATCTTTTGGATCCAAGCGCATGCTTCTTGTCAGCAGATTACATGGTAATTCCCGTGGATCCTGCGTTCCACGCTTGTGTAGGCGACGGAGACAGGGAGAGCACACACATATTGCTATCCAAGTGTTAATATTTATTCCGATTGGTCTAATTGGTCTGGTCTTTTTTTTTTAGTAACTCAATCACTCTATTTCAACCCATCATACATCAACATAAAAATTTGTAAAAACAAAAACAGAAGTAATAAGATGATTCAGAGATATGGTGAAACTATCATGTTATTTCTAACACCTGAGCTCTGTGCTTTTATGAATAGACTCTTAAGATGTTTCCATCTACTCAGATTGGTTCCTCAACTCCTACAATCAAGATGCTTCCATCCACTTAGATTGGTTAGTGCTATCCTTAATAGGCATAAATTTCTAGGCTCTGGAGTTTATAATGCAACTAAAAAGTTTCTCCCATACCCCCAAACTTAAACCTAACATTGTCCTCAATGTTCTAAAGATAAAATTAAAAGCATGAACAAGGAGAAACTGTTACCAATTGAAGAAAAAAAGTTAAGGAAAGATATTACCGTGTTGCATGAACCATGGGTTACCTCCCAAGAAGTGCTAAGTTTAAAGTCTTCAGCCAGACTAAGAAAGGATTAGTCACTCGAATCATAAAGTAACAGTCGGAATAACTGTGGGTCTTCAAAAAATAGAGATGACCAAAGGAAATTGCAATAAACCAAGAAAGTGAACAAGAATAGCATTCCCTTATCTAGTTTCCTGATTAGAATATCTATATCTAATTGTGGTTCAGGTTCAGGATCTATGAAAGGGTCTAAATAAAATATTTTCATTGGATGCATTTCCTCATAAGTGAGATCCAAATTATTAGGTCCCAGAGTCTGTAGAAACTCAAATAAGAACTTAGAAGCACATAATAATAACCTAAATAATTGAGGATCCTCTAAGTCAATCAGGTTTGACTTACATAATTGACCACAGTGAGAGTAGTGGTCATTCTTAAGCAAATGTGTCGATTTTATTAACCTAAAGTACTTAGGCTTAGTCTCAGAACCTAATAGGTGACACATTTGAAATCTATATGTTCCCACATTTGTAAGAAAAATATTTGGTGGGAAAACAAAGTCGACCGGGGTATCATAACCTGGGTAAACCACATCAACCAGAGGATGGGTTTCTAACAACTGAACTTCCTTATGGACATCACTAGATTCATGGAAACGTGTATGAAGATAATCTGTTAAAACGGTTGAGGCACATATGTCAAGTCCCAAGTGAGGGACCTTTTTAAGAGTTAAAGCACATGGAGAATGATAATCACCCCCAAACTTAGAGTTTTCAGTGTCTCTAGTTAGACTAGTCACAATCTCCCTAATTTCTAGGTCATCAGATTCCTGAAAATAGGCAATTGATTCTTCTAAGTCAAGTTCATCCTCACTCATCTCTACGAGTTCATTTTCTTTGTCTAAGACTATTGTTTCTAAATCACTAGACAATAAAACAGTATTTTCAGAATAAACTCATTCCTCTAAACCATTATTGGCTTCGTAATCAAATGGAAATACCACATTGTCTAAAACGGGGATATCTCTAGACAAATCCTCGTCCTTTTGAATAGGTGAATAATTATTAAAATTATTTGGATTTGAACTAGAAATAACATTATCATTATAAAGCTCAATTGGAGTAACAAATTCCTAATCACTATGCCTACATATTTCAGATTCTTCAGCAACACTATCCTCATCATAATCGTCATTATAATAGCATGGAAATGGTTGAACCTCATCTAAACATGTAGTGTTACCAATTCTAACCTCGTCATCTTGATTATGCAAATAACTATCATTATTTTCAAGGGTATTATTGGAAACACTGTATTGGAAATTAAGATTATTTCGAGCAAGTCTTTCGTTCGTCTCAGCCATCAGCTTGAGGGATTCCTCTATAGAAAGTTTTCTCAATGGTGCAGTTCGTCTATTCATTTCCGACATAAACCTATTTGTTTGCTCAGTTAACTGCTTAAGAGACTCTTCTAAAGATACGGAAGGATCATAAATAGGAACAGAAGGATCATAATAAGGACTAGTTTTCAACAGTTTGATTGTATTGTCCAAAGACGAGGTACTAGCACTATAATAATCCTTATTTTCTTGCTCGTATGACCGGTGTGTGTGCGGATAGTAATTGGGCTCACCATGGTATGAACCATAACCTTGAAAAGGTTGGCGTTCCCAACTACTATTCCCACCGTCATAAAAATGATGATGTCCATATTCAAATTCAGGTCGATACTCATTGTATTGGCTTCTATCATACCAGTTCGACATTCTTAATTGCAAGGGAATTCTACACAATCACAAACAAGGCTGACTCGACCAAATCAAACCTATAAAATCTAGCAAACAACAAGCATGATGGCTCCCTTAGATTGTTTCTAGACCAGCTTCTATCCTTCCAAGAGGCAACTAGGTATAGTTTTAGCAAACCTCTCTAGAACAATCCGAATAAAGTAAGTCGAAGAGAAGTAGGGGAAGCTCAGAGGAGCTTTGATACCCCCACCTCTTTGGCAACGCTTCCCTGGGTTACAAGGCGGCTCTAATCGACTTACAGTAATCTTCCTGAACTTCGAGTTGGGCTAACAAGATACCCAATACAGTCATTTCAAACGACTTTCCTACAAGCTCGTTACCTTATCGGTCTCGTTCTAATCAAAATTTTAGGCTTGGGATCGCGTTTGGTATCGTTTTCCTAAAGCGGGCAAGAAGAGAACGGTGATGAAATCCGATCTCTTATCTTATATGGCCAGGCCTTTCCCTTTACTAGGAAAATAAATGTCCGTATTCAATTCCTCAGCATATATGCACCTTAAGGAAGACAGTAAACGCGCTGACAGGGGATTCACGGGTGTTTAGAAGCTTACCTCCCGTACCAGACGGGCGATGAATCACTGAAGTAGACTCGGGCCACTGACTCCTGTGTCAGTGTACGAACCCGAGGGGCCGAGACGATATCGTAATCGTCGTCCTTCCCTGCAAATAGTTTATATTTAAAAATACCCTTCCGTAGGGTTTAAAAATAATGTCCAAAGTCCAAAAATAAAAATTTACAAAAATGAAGTCTTATTTACAATTTCTAAAAATAAAATCTTAATAAAATAAAATCTAACTAATTAAAAAAAAAAAATCTTCGTCTTTTCTCCGTTCTTTTCGCTTTGTCTAGCTTTTAATCCCCCAGGTCTTTCGTCTCCAATTCCTCTTTGATTCAAAACCTGCAACAAAAAGACAAATACCCAAGAAACGTAAAAAAGAACAAAAGAATAAAAATCTAAAAACTCTAAATCTAAAAACAAATCCGCGTCGGCGGCGCCACAAATTGATGTGGTTTTAAAGTGGTAAGTAAGGTTGTCGTTCACTCGGACTTGTGTAGATTCGAGTTTTTAAATTTAATAAAAATATATACAAAAATATTACAAAGGGTGCGAGAGTTACTGGGACTCAGGATTCCACCGAATTCAAAACATAAGGTTCAATTATTAATTCTTTGACAATTTTAGCTCAAGAAAAACATGGACTCTATTATTGCGAAGGTAGATTCTCAAAACATTGATTGTAAATCCTAAGCATGATGTATCAAAACACCTAAGCTAAGCATACATCATCAAATTAAATGACAACCAATTAATTCAAATCATAATTTCAATTAAAATTAATGCAAAAGTCTTAAAAAGAATTAATAAAATTACCCCAAGTATGATATTCGTTTTCCTCCGTCATCCCAGTGTTGGGGTTTAGCTCCTCATGGTAAAAATATGCTCAAAAGATAGAAACATGGCTCAAAATTAACAGACGGCCGGTTGCCCAAAATCAACAGGGCCAATTGCCCAAAATTCACAAACGGCCAGTTGCCAAAATCAACAGGGCCAATTGCCCAAAATTCACAGACGGCCAATTGCCAAAATCAACAGGGCCAATTGCCCAAAATTCACAGACGGCCAGTTGCCAAATTTAAGGTAGTTCTGGTTACCAGCCATCATTGGCCAGTTGCCAATGATATATACTTCCCAAGATTGCAATCATCTCTGAATAGATGGTATGAACTGCAAAGCCGTAACCAAGACTTTCAGATGATATGAACAACCTTGTAGAGTTGTGCTGAACCGCATAGCGGCTGCCTACGTACCCTCTCCGTTGCTCGAAGGGATCAAGCATGACCGTAGTTCGTCACCGTTTGTTTAGATAGTATGAACTGCACACCTTAGCAATAACTATCTCTGTCTTATCACATTACCAGTAGCAGCACAAATATCAAACTGCATACAAGTCCAACTCATTTCATGGTAACAATATCTGAACAACTATATCCACCCATATTGGTTTAGTTTAAGATTCTCATACAATCAACACTCGGGAGTGAAAATAAATATATGCAAAATCATCTCATTTCGGTAATCATTTTCCTAAAATGCTCTGATATACCAAAAGTAAAAGAATGAGTTTAATCACTCACAAAAATGTAAAGAGTGTCGACAGGACTCACTGGTCACTCCTAAGTTTTAATTCTGAAAGTTAGTGGAACTGTGAGGTTCAAATGTCTACTATCTACAGGTGTCCAACCAAGCAGAAAGATACCAAACAAAAATAGTAAAACCATAAATATTTCTCCATTTTCCCATCAGTAAAACCATAAATATTCTTCATTTCCCCATCGACGTACCTACCAGTAATAATGTATCCACTTCATACTATCCAGTCATGTATCCACTTCATACTATCCAGTCTCTACTCCATAGATACTCATAAAAATGATGCTATGTGCAACTTTCTAGTATCAGCAATTGCCAAAGCAAATGAAAACCAATAAGGGTTAAAAAATAAAAATAAGCTAACACACTAAGCACACAGCACCGGGACTGCCCGTCTAATTTTTGTATAGGCTTTCAAATAATACTTTAATTCATACTGTGAACACAACAAAGAATTGAAGGCTTAGATCGTTATTGCACCCGAAATTCAAAAAGATACACCTTCAAGAAGAAAACACAAAGTTTGTCATCAAGCCAACAGCTAAAACGGTTACTAATGACGAAAGATATTTCCCTTTCTCCAGTAAATTCAAAGAGGAAATCATAAAGAGAAATACGCAAATATGCATCCGTATGACGGAACCCCAATAAGAACTGCCGACAATCTCAAATCACCCATTAAAGTGTAGACAACAAAATCTTGCATGCCTATAAAAGTACTCATTCTAGAATTTCCGTAGGAAATGTTAATTATACACAGAACCTTGTTTACATGCAACTTCTGACCATAACAATATGGTGGTGTACTTGAATATGTTTGGTTCATACTAATAAGTTTAAGAAATTTTACTCACACCTATCGCCAAATCAACATGCACTACGGACACCTCCAAGTCCTGGCCAATCAAGCGATAGCCAACCATTGTCTACCCAAACAAAATTATACAGAGCTTACCTTAATTAATTCCAAAACTAATGGCAATCAAGCAATACACATAAGAAAAACAAAACTATTAACCACAAGAACTATCCCATTTATGAAGGAAATATACATAAACAAATTAAGGTGTTGGGATTTCATTTAGATCAGACAAGGGTTTAAGAAATACGTGTGGTGTATGCTTCCAAACGTACCGTGTCAGTCGCATACTAACGAAACCTTCTTCCTTACTTTCTCTCCCTGAACATTTCTATAGTACTCAAAATCAATCAATGTATCTGGCCACTAGGATCTCGACTCCATCTCCGTTGAATACTATAATAGCAAAGCATCAGCAGTGGTGCCATCAAATTAAAACGACATAACATAACAAGGCATACAACGCATAGGTTCAGTTCCACCATCTATGAATTAATGGGTAAATGACAAACAGCAAATTAGGCCCCTTTAAACTCCAAGAGATTAGACTATAAGGGATAGAGAACACATACATGCAGGGACTCACGCTACGTCTGTTGACAAAAGGACTATTCATAATTCCTTAAAGGCACAGATGATCTTTAGATCAATAATATCGGCATCTCAATAATTTTCTTCAAGATGTCCCAATTAGCAAAGATATATATAACCTAAACATGTTAATTACAGGAAGAATCCAAGCATACATGGAATCAGTACATAAGGAGTGCAGTGGCCAAAAAAGGACAAAATATATATTGCCTGTCTAAGTAGCCACAGACGAAATCTAATCTCCCAATTCAAATGTATAAACAATAATTGTACCTACAGAGGAATGTTATAAGATGTAAACAGTGAGCCTTGTAAATGGTAAACACATGAAATCAATAACCAATTGAGTATCGAATTCGGCGGTACTATTCAAACAGAGGTATCAGTACAAATAAATTTCAAGTTCGGCGTCGATATATGAACTCAAACTCAATCTACAGCAATTGAAAATTCTAGGGAAAAGATAAAGTAAACCATAGGTTAGATTCTTCCACAATCAACCGTAACCACTACCTTAGTTCTTTAACAATCCAAAATACTAGCCATGGAACATGAATTAAACAGTGTCAACAGATTTGATAATAACCTCTAATTGTTCTTTAAAGAACCATAGTTCTAAAATCATGAACCTTAACTTATCAAATTTCAGAACTGAACTTGATGTTCCTAAAATTGACATAAATTACAACTAACCAATGCTTTAATATCTGTTGAAATGAAGTTTAATCATCCAATTCTAAAATACAACCAAAATTGGTAGAAACCCTAGTTTATATGTTTTACAACAAACCATGAATTCGAAGAAGAAAACATCACGAAGTACTGAATCCAACACACAAATGTGTGAAATCACAACCCAATTGATATGAATCACTTCGCCTGAGTATGAAAATGATTACCTCAAACAAAATCTCAAATTGAAAACAGACGAAGAAATCCCCTTTCTCCGACCACCCAATACCAAAACCAGCAGCAACTCCGTGTATTTAAACTCTTACCTATTTCACTCGAGCATAATTACAGTTAAGATTTCTTCATTTTATCCGATTACCCCAAGGAAACAGAAAGTGAGAGAGGGAAAGAAGATCCAGCAGATGAACAAAAATTCCCATTTTTGTTCTCAGACCCTTGAATCTACACGTGTGCTCCATGCATGGATGGTTATGAAGGCACCATGAGTTCAGATTAATACTAACTCACTATTAAGAAACTATCATTAATAATTAGGGAAATCAAAATTGTTTTAGGCACAAGAACATTGCTTATGGGGCAACCCATGAGGTAAAAATTTAGCAACCTAAAAAAAAAGGGTTAAGGAAACTCAAGTATTAGAGTGATTGGTACTCTATGTGCAGAATTCCGCTAATGGGTTCACTTAAACCCGAGAAAAATGTACGGAATGTCACATACTCGGAGAACTGTTATAAGTCCAGAGCCGCAGTACATTTACCCAGTACACATACCGGCATAGCTATAGTTCAACAACAATTTTATGGTACGCATACCATAAAAAGTCTGTTGCTCGTGAACCAGGAATGGTACGCATGCCTAGTATGCATACCGTAAAGGAATTGTTGGTTTTGAAACCGGGGTGGTATCAATACCCGGTACGCAAACCGGAAAAGTTTCGTGAGTTCCTGAACTTGTTTTTGTATTAAGGGTACACATACCCGGTACATGTACCATGACAAAAATAGTCACGAACAAAGTAGAGTACACGTACGTGTTACACTTACCCTGTCGAATATTTTCAGATGCATCAAAATTATTTCTGTGAGATAATCGACATTTGAACAACTCTCTAAAAACAATATATAGACATTTTTGATAATATGTGTAATTCAAGAAAAGTCTTAAAGTGTTCTATGAAAATGGTTAAGCTTATCGTTCAATTGCATAGTTTCGGCTAACCTTCATGAACATGTCATTGTACACGGTTCGGTTACGGTCCGTCCTAACTAGAGTGTATATATATTCTACTATGTTAACCTCAAAGTAAAGTTTCTCATCTAACAGTGATTATTTATTACTTGGTTCCAAAGCTATCTTAGCTTAAACCTAAAGCATCCTTGACCTTGAAGTCTATAAAAGGATAACCTCAAACAACTGGGATATTTTAATCCCTGACACTATTCTTGTGTGTCCTAGTTGTAAACTAGAGTCATCATCTCCTTCAAACCCTTCTAAGGTTTAGCGGGAAAAAAAAGACTTCATTTGGGGATTCGTGAAGCTAGGTTCATCTATAATTATCTTGATAGTTTGTGTATCCTGATCTTGTTTTGATTGTTGAGCTACTCACTCAAAGAAAATAGATAGAAATCACAAAGTTTATTCGTCTCAGACTTTGTGATTCCATAAGTTTCGACTTGTGAGGTGAATAATAATTTAGGATGCTCTTCGGGATTCATAAGACCGAATTTTGAGGTATGCTAGACTGTCTATTGCAATCGATTTCTTACCTCACCTTGATTTTTGATCAGAACGAAAATCACACATATACGCTTATATGTGGGAGGAGGATTGGTTTAAAGTCTTCAATTGAGTTGAAGCAACTTTTAGGCTGTAAAGGACGTCAGCTAAGGGAATCATTTGTGTAGAGTCTTGCTGAGATTCAAGAGGCGTAAGGAGCGTGACTATAACTGAATTGTTATGACTGTTTAATTCGGTCTCAACTAGTTATGATAGTAGGCTAGTATCTGTAGCGGCCTAATACAGTTTGGTTTTCAAGTCTAGACTATGTCCCGAGATTTTTCTACATTTGCGGTTTCCTCGTTAAAAAAATTTATGGTGTCTGTGTTTTTTTTTTTTACCGCATTATATTGTTTATATTTATAATTGAAATATTATAGGTTGTACGTAAATCAATCAAAGTAGATACATCCATCCTTGTTTGTTGGATACGACTTGATTGATTCTTGGATATTGATTTTTGAGATCGTCTAAGTACTCTCACACATAATCAGGTTCACGGATTTGGTTCTGTAAACTTTCTGATTGTGAGAAAAAGAGATATAAGCTCTTCGTATAATTCCTTGATTGAGATTCATTAAGTTGAACTCTCGGAATTGTATTCGAGTTTAATCCATACAAGTTTCCTAAGAAAAAGTTGGTGGTGTATTTTGTTACCCCCACGTTTTCAATGCTTCATTGTTGTACCTATGGGGGAGTGTGTGATGGAGAGAACAAGTTACTCCAAGAAGTGGTGTTAAAACAAGTGATGGAGTATAAGGAGAGGTTTAAGAACGTGAATGCTGAGAAAAATGGTGATGCTGTGAGAAAAATAGATGAGAGATAGTCAAAGGAGTTGGCGTTAGTGGAGGTCAATCTAGTGATGGGTGTGGATTCAGTTCAAAATAGCTTAGAAGTTATTGATGAATTTTAAATTCATAAGATTGAATATTTGTGGGCTAAATGCATATAATAAAATGGTGGCTTTGAAGAATTTGGTGGCAGCACAAAAGTGTACTATATGTATGGTGCAGGAGACGAAGATTATGAAGATGAACCAATTGATGGTTAAACAGATTTGGTATAACTCTGATTTTGATTGGTTGTATATGCCTTTAATGGGGAGAAGTGGCGGCATGCTTAAAATTTGGGATAAGAACAAGTTAGAGAAGGAAGGGGGAAAGAATGGGGATAAATACAATTTTTACTGCTTTTATTTACAAATCAAATGGGTCCAAACTGGAAGTATGTAATATGTAGTCTCCGTGTGATTATAATGAGAGAGAAGTGTTTCGGAAAGATTTGGAGGAGGTCAAAAGTTGGTGGGTTGGTCCTATGTGTTATGCAAAAGATATTAATGCAGTTAGGAGCAGTGAAGAGAGGAATTAAGGAGATGGTGATAGCATGAATAATAATTTTCTGAATAACTTCATTTACAAACAGGAGCTGGTTGATTTACCTTTGTTGGGGGTGCTTTCACTTGGGCAGATATGCAAATTGATCCTTTATTATGCAGGTTAGACAGAAGTATGTTAAGTGTGGAATTTGATTAAATGTTTCCTGAAGCAGTTCAAATGGCACTTACTAGAGTTATTTCTGATCATAAACCTATTATGTTGTTGTCTAAACCTGGTATTGTGTGCAATCCTTATTTCAAGTTTGAGAATAGTTGTGTACCAAAAAATATAAAAGAAAAAGTTTGAGAATAGTTGGAATTTACATAAAGACTTTAAGAAGAAGGTGGAGGATGATAAAATTTGAAGGTTCACCTAGTTTTATTTTCTTTAAGAAGTTACAAAATTTAAAGTACTTTTTGAATAACTGGAGTAGAGAAGAATTTGGTGGTACAAGAAGGGAGAAAGGGGAATTGACGGAGAAGATTGATTATTTGGACCAAATGGAGGAGACTCATCCATTGAGTGAGGATCATCTTGGTGATAGATTGCAGATCTTGTTGAAGTTGAAGACTATAAATGTTATGGAAGCAAGGAAGTGGCATGCTAAAGATAAACATAATGAATTCAGGTGGGGTGATTCTAATACATCATATTTTTTCAGGATAGATAATACTAGGAAGAAGAGGAATACTATTGTTAAACTTGATATGGATGGTGTTGAATGTTTTGACCAAAATATTATTAAGATGGAGATGGGGAGCTTCTACAATAATCTTTATATTGAGGATAATGATGTGGCCTTTTCACTTGATAAGTTGGAGTTTCCATATATCGATGAGGGAGAGAAGAGGGAGATGGAGAAGGAGTTTTCAGAAGAAGAAGTTTATCAAGTGATTAAGAATGCAGGTGTTAATAAGTCTCAAGGGCCTGATGGGTTTTCCTTGGAGTTTTATAAGTGTTGTCGGTATATTATCAAAGATGATTTTATAAAGTTAATGGATGAGTTTTACAAGTTTGGTACATGGGATTGGAGGCTTAACTGTTCTTTTCTGTCTCTTATTCCTAAGAAGGTGGATTCAAGTGCACCTAAAGATTTTAGGCCAGTTAGCTTGTTAGGTAGTGCTTATAGAATTTTATATAAAATGTTGGCTACTAGGCTAAAAGGAGTGATGCATAAACTAGTTTCTAAGTATCAGGGGGGTTTTGTGAAAGACAAGCATATTTTAGATGGTGTGCTTATAGTTAGTATATTGAAGGGGAAAAAACCAGGAATTCTTTGCAAAACTGATATGGAAAAGACATTTGATCATGTGAAGTAGAAGTCCTTAATGAGAATTCTGGAGAAACATGGATTTGGTAGGAAGTGGATATCTTGGATTCAATGGTGTGCCTTACGTCATCTAATGCAGTATGGTGAATGAAAGTAGTTCTGAAAAATTTAAACCCTCAAAAGGGTTAAGACAAGGAAACTCCTTGTCTCATTTTATTTTTCTATTGGTGGTTGAAGTGCTTTATAAATTATTGAAGGATGTAACTATTAGGGGTCAAATACATGGATTTTATGTGGTGGAAAATGGGATGATGATATCTCATTTTCAGTTTATAGATGATACACTAATATTCATGCATGCAAATGTTGAGGATATTAGAAGGCTTTATATTATTCTTAACACCTTTGAATTGCTAACATGTTAAAATCTTAATTTGGAGAAGAGTGTCATGATTAGTGTGGGTAATGATGAGGTTGTGAAGAATTTGGCTAAGAAATTGGGCTGTAGAGTTGAACAGTTACCTATAAAGTACTTGGGGCTTCCTCTTGGTGCCACTGCTAGATGTGCTTCAATGTAGGATGAGGTTGTGCAAAGAATGGAAGTCAAGTTAGCAACCTGTAATAAAAAATTCTTGTTTAAGGAAGAAAGATTGGTGTTGATTAAAAGTTGTCTTGCCAATTTACCAACATATTTTTTTATTTCTCATTCATATGCCAGCAAGTGTAGAATTGAAATTCACTTAGGATTTTTTTGTGGGACTCAAGTCCTGAGAAGAGAAAGATGTGTTGGGTTTCTTGGATCAAGATTTGCAAACCAAAGAAATTTGGTGGTCTAAGGATTAAAACACTTAGATGCATTAATAAAGCTTTGAAAGCTAAGTGGATTTGAAGGGAAAAAAAGGCATTATGGAGGCGGATAGTACAACAAAAATTCAATAATAATCCAGAAATTTTGATTCCTAGCGTCTAGTGAGGATGTGAAGCCTATAGGGAGGAGCATGTGGAAGAACATACTTAATTCTTCTTCTTTTTTGCAGGAATTTTGAGGTTCACAATGAATAATGGAAATCTATAAGATTTTGGTGGGATAATTTGACTTCTAGTGGTATTTTGAAGGACAAATTTCCTACAATATATAAGGTTTGTTCTACTAAACTTGCATTAGTAGAAGATATGATTCAAAATGGTAGTTTGTACTGTAATTTTGTAATTTAAGAAGGAGTTTTTCACTGGTGGAACAATTGGAGTGCGATATGTTGTGCAATGAGCTGGGTCCAGTTCATGGATTGAATGAAGAGAAAGATGTGGGTTTTACTGTAAACAAGAGTTATGAAGTGCAACTTCAAGAAGTGGAGGAATGTAATTTTGATAAGTTTTTATAGAAGAAGAATATTCCATCAAAGGTGAGTTTTATACTATGGGCATACTTTCATGACCATTGGCTTCACGTAGCATGCTGAAACAAAGAGGAATTACTGTGCAAAGTGACAATTGCTTATTTTGTACTTGTGAAGAGGAGACTGTAGATCACATGCTACTACAGTGTGAGTATGTTTTCAAAGTTCGGTCACGGTTTATAGAAGCTTTTAAGGTAGCCTGGGTAGCTCCAAGAACTGTTTTGGACTAATTTGAAGCTTGGAAGTTGAATAATCTTAATGGCATGAGCAGATAGGTGCGGTGGAAGGTGATTTATGCAGTGATTTGGCATATTTGGAAGGAGAGAAATTCCAAATTTTTTGGAGGCAAAGCAAAGGAAATGGATGGGCTTTGTTTGCTTATTAGACAAACTTTAGTTCTTCGGCTTTCTGAAACCGCTGCGTTTAGAGATATCCCTGTAAGTTATATTATGTTCAATTGGAGCACTATCTTACACATGTGATTGGCGTTTAAGTCAGTTCCAATGATGTAATTTGTACATATTTTTTCTTTAATATAACCTTCTCTTTCAAAAAGGAATTTTTTTAGCATATTAGATATGTCTATATGGTTGTTTCTATTTATAAATTTTATTTATTTTATATCACTTATGTTTCCTTTCATTTTAATTTAAATAATCAAGGAATTTTACTTTTAGACAGCCATTTTTGCTTAGGACCTCAAAAAAGTTTGGGACTGCTCTGGGCCGATTTTTTTTCTTCTTTTCAAATCACCTAATTTGACGGACATTGTTTGCATCACCAAAGTATATCAAATTGGCATGTTTAGTTTATTGAATATACTTCCCGCCAGATGTAAATTGTTGGTTAAGCTTTTTCTCTGAAAACATTGTCGCTCAAACTTTTCCACACATGCATCTATCATTTCATGGACAACTAGCACATGCATTTACTCATGGATATGCATGATCGTGTTCAAGATTTAAAGGATACATGTGCAAAAGACTGACTATCTACGGATGTGATCCTTGTTCTTTTTCTTATGCTTCATCTGCTCTTGATTATGTTTAGAATCACCGCCTTTGTGATTACCCTTTTTAGAATCAAGTGCAAGTTCAGCTAAAAATGCTTCTCTTGCAACTTCAGATCTCTCTGTAGCATCTTTGTCGACTAGTTCTTCCAAATGTGACTGGAAAGAGAGAGATGAAAATGGAAATATGTTAAGCTACATCGATCCTGGAAAGATGATGACAGATGAACTTAAAGGATCAACAGAATGGTACAACGTACAGACCCGTATGAATGACTTAACAAGAGGCAGAATAATCGCCCGAAAATTGTAGGAAGACGAGGGTCCAAGCTTAAGCCCTAACTGTTGCATGCCTGTGACATTTCGCATGATCCTGGCATCAATTTTGCTGAGCTGCAGAAGAAAAATCAAATGAGATTAAAACGATGCTTTTAGCTGAAAATGTACACCTAGTTACACACCCACGTCTACAGATAACTGTTCCTTCTATCTCCGGAGTGCTACTTGAATGCAATTATCTGCTTGATGAAGAACATCGTACATTCTCCCGTTATCATCTTCTCCATAATCTGTATCACATAAATGAGTAGTGACACCAGACAGAGTTTCTTCGTAACCAAATTGTGTAATACTCAAAGACTGTGCTTCTTTCAGAACACTTGATAGAGCCTCCAACTCAAACCTACTACTGATGGACATACTATCACTTTCTCTTTCGGTAAGTTCTTCTTGACGCTTGCGAACGGCAGCCTCCAAAGTACGGGAGGCAAATCTAGTAACATGCTCCCTTTTCTTAAGCTCTTCGAATATGAGACTCTCAACTGCTTGTAAAGCTTCATTATGGCTCAAATGCTCACATTTCCTCTCGCACAAGCCTTGTAAGAGGTAATGTTCCTTCTCAAGCATCTGAAGAAATTCTAATCCATGATGGGAATTTTCTTTCTTTAGACGGATCCATGATGTAAGCTTTTCCCCACTCGAAGGACCATAGAAAATCCAGGATAGCAGAGCACTGCTATCGAGTGGAAGACAATCGTCGTTATCACTAAAGGGAAAAGAAGTGGCTGCTGCATCACCATAACTCACAGAGCAACCTTTCTCATAACCACTGCTAGTAATTTCGCCTCTAAATAAACGCTCCCCTAGAAAGAGAAATGATGAATCCCGGCTCAGAACAACTATTTCTTTGATTTCAGGTTCTTTAGCATCACTTGGTTTCTCATTTGTTAAGCTGGCCTTATCAGGATATCTGCTTAATCCTCAAGAATGATAAAGCTCCTGCAAAAATTTGAGGACCTTGCTAAGTTGGAAAGCTCCCAAGAAACAAATACAACGGGGTGTTTGGTCCAAACCAAGGTTTGAAAGCTGTGAACCAGGAACAAGTCTTTGAAGCTCGTCCATTGTGTACTAAATGACTTTATTAAGATGGCTTACTGCGAGACATTTGTGTCTAATAAGAGACTGGAACATAACGTGGATATCCTCAAGGAGTTTTATGCGTTCAGTATCCTCACATGTTGGCCACGATTGTGTGACGGGGAATGATTTCAACCACCTAGCATTGTCATATTCCATTGGTTCCAAGATGGAAACATTGGCATGCCTTCCGATTTCAACTAAGCTTCCATTACAACACATTGCCGTCTGGTCACCATCCATTGTCAACTCCTTCTCCTCATTGGAATCCCATGTGTATCTTGAGTACCAATTGTCAGTTGTACTGGCATTCCTCCTGTCGTCATCATCATCAATCCTGCTATAGTAACCACTCAAGAGTTTAGAAGATCGAAAATTTGATCGATCTTCAGCCATTTTGAAAGCAGCAGAAGAATCAACGGGTTTCCATGAGCCATATTGAAGCATCCAATTCCAATCGGTGTCAACTTCTTGAGGCAATACCGACTGCAAATTTGGAGAGAGGCTACCCATATGCTCCCTCACCACATGTTGCAAATGTGAATCACCATCAGTAAACTTCTCACTACAGCAGCAGCACACCCAGAACTTCCACGTCTTCTTATCCTGCGCAAATAACAGGGCTTCTAACAGAGTCTGTAGCATCAAACTATCCTTTGATGAACTAAAATGAGACTTGAGATCCTCAATATTCACATGGAGCAAACTTTGCTTCTTCTCAAGGGCCATTGCATCCCAAAAAGATTTAACATGATTCATCCTGTCTGAGAAGGATGCAATCTTCCGCAAATTTAAATGCTTACGTCGCTCAACCACTTTGTGAGTCCCCAAAGATGAATCTACCACTCTACCTTCATCATTCTCCACAGGAATCAAAACAGGTTTCTGTTGCAACAGCCTAGCAGCAGCTACACGTACTTCAATTTCCTTCCTTCTCTCATCAGGTGTCTTAGTTGCTTTTTTGATCTCATTAGGCTGTCTAGCCTGAGCTAAACTAGCCTCCATAGGATCTTCGGTTATCGGTGTCACTGGAATCATCTAAACCTTTTCGTCCGTCGCATTATTAAGATTCTTCATCCAATTTGAAATTGACGCAATGTTGGCTCTCTGAATAAGATTACGAAGTTCCTGTTGAACATAGTCTATCCGTTTCTCGGGTGTTGGTAATTTGTTCTGGCTCTCATCCTGCAAACTCTCCTTCGCTGGGTCAATAGGATTCTGAATAGAGAGTGCCTTATCACACTCATGAATAATCTCATCATACCCAACCTTACTCCCATTTATATATTCTAACAGCAAATTAGCATAAAATAGAGCAAACTCAATCGAGTTGGGCCACAATAAAACAGCTCTTCTAGCTGAATCGATCGCATTCTTAATATGTCTTTGTTTCACATTTGGATCTTCAATTAAGGCAGCAAGTTTAACACAAATAGTCCCTTGAACTCGATGAATCAAACCAATACTCTCATACCGAACACTAGCCTCTTTCATAAGTTTTAAAGCCTTTGTATGATTCCCTCTTCGTAGTGCTGTTAGGGCTTTTTCACATTCAACTTTAATACAAGAAAACAATGAATGATCCATAACATCATAATTCTGCTCATTAGGATAACCTAGTGTTAACAACTTCTCATCCTCAATAACACCATCTTCAACTACCTCCTCTGCTGTTACTGAAACTACAGTTATGGCAGAGGGAGAGGGAGTAGCTGAAGTGGGTTTGTTTCATAAACCAGGGTTACGTTTCTTATGCCCCATTCTGTGATTTTATACTAAAACCCTATCACTCTAACTCAAATTTCTTTGAATAAATAATAACAATTAAACTAAATAGAAAGACAGAAGAAATACTTATCAAGTAATGGTGTGGAAAATCAAACCCATTGATGAATCTGTTTTTCTTGCCTCAATTTCTTCTGTGTTCCCCCCCCCCCCCCCCCCTCTCTAAAACCTAGAGAAAATATTTTGTTTTATTTTCATTTGTAGTAATAAAATAAAATATTTGTATACTGGAAATGTTATTCAGACTCTCACTTTCCTACCTCCCTGTTCACCTCCTACAATCTAAACCACACATCTAAATTTAAATTCACATTCAAGTACAGGTGGGTCATTTCCTAAATGTGGGGTTTAGATTGTAGGGAAGTGTATACCACCTTCTTTTTTTCTTTTTTCTTTTTTTTCCAGATGTATACCCAACGCTGGGTGTACCCACATGTCTTTCTACTCTGGCCATTAAAATTCAATTCAATTTCTTCTTTTTTTATTATTTGTTTTTAAAATATTTTTAGTATTCGAGTTCAACTTGGTATACCATTAGTTAATATGTTCCGTATTCTGAATTCATATACAATACACTTTTCAGATTCCAGATATTATCGATTTTGAAACTACCACTGATCAGGTATTCAAAATCAAATGTCCAATGAACTTCTAATCTTCTTTAAGTTAGAGAGTATAATTTATCCAAATACTTAATATCAGAAGCATTAAAAACCTAGTAAATTTATTCTACAAATCAGATAGGGTTTAGAGCATTGTTTGATTTCATATTTACGTTTTTCGTAAGTCAACATGAGTATGAGAATAAAAGGCTAGGATGCAACATCAAGATTGAGACATAATAAGTTTAGGTTAGTGTTAATTTGGTTGTAAACATCATCCAGCATATCAAGCCATCAATTGGTACCTAGAATCCATGAACGTCAAGAAGTGAAAATCCGAAAATCGTGCATTTAATTGAATATTTTAATATTTTTCATTAAAAAGCTATTAAAACCAGATTAGTTGTTCAAAATAATTGCGCCAAAACACTCTCCTTGTCATAAGGTTTCCAACGAGTCGTCATTTGCCCGAATCGGACTTGCCACGAAAAATTAATAGTCATTAAGTGGACCGAGCGAATACATTTGAGACGTATTAAAAAACCAAAACATTGGACTACGGTAGTTATTAAAAAATTACGTTATCTGAGTTCATCCGTCCTGAATTGTTGGGTAGGCCTTAAAAATGTCCAGATCCTTGTTGACTTTTTCCCCTTTAAGAATTGTCCAAAAAGATTAAAACCCAGTATAGACTCAACAATAAATATCACATTCTATGATCTTATGAATTCAATAACACAATAAGATCTCCAGTTCCTCAAAGCTCCTATACATTCTACGATCTCGATCTTCCACATGTGAGGTTATTCGCTGCATAATAAATGATGAAACCATGGTTAGCTAGTCAGTCAAATGGTTAACCTGATAACCGTAAACTCTGTTATCCATCATTGAATAAAAATAACGTTAAAACATTTAGTGAGGATTATTTTTGTGTGAAATTCCTTATAAAATCTCTTGGATGCGCAATAATTTTTACAATCATTTGGCATTATTTTTGCGCTTGTTACCTGAAAAATTAAAATCATGGAAGCGCGTCCAAGAAAACCACTTAGTAAGGTAGGAAAAGAATTTCGATGACAAAATTATAGTTGTAAACATGTGTGTGTTATCAATATCTTCTTTGCACTATCTTATAAAGTTATAGTAGTAAACATGTGCGAAAAAAATATATTTGTTCTATCATTTATAATAGTACTATTTTAAAACCACATTATCACTGACCCGCAAAAGACTAAAATTTAAAAAATCCATAACAACGAAGTTGAGATAAAATATTTAGCAATGTGATCAAAGTTTGAGAATATAACTAGTAAAGCGACCATGAAAATACATGTTCGGGGAAGTGAACTTCATGAAAATAACATAATCCGTCGAAGAATTGATGATGCAGGACAAAATATGGGAATTAAATATTATTGGTATTTTCGTTTTTATTATTTAGTTAAATCTTAGGAATATCTAAAAGTATCTAGAATATTTATTTTCAGAGTTTTATTAGCTTAAGGATGTCTTAGTTATCTTAAATAACAAGTTTTAGGGTTCTGGTAGGCTATTTTCATGTCTAGGGAGTTATCTATATAAAGAGCTCCATGGGCTACAGTTTAAGTGGTTTTTGGATTATCAATTTTAATATGACTTTAATGCATATTACCGAGTTTCTACCCTAGAACTCAGATTTATCGAAGTTCCGCTTGAATCTACCCGTATTCTACCTTACTCTATATTTTTTCCCCATCAATTGAGAAAAAGCTCATCGCCTCCCAACTGTGCTTGTCGAAATCCTGGTGGAATATCCAAAATAAAACCGAACCATGCTCGATGAAATAACAATAATTTTCTTTTTTAGTTTTATTTTGATTAAGGTTCAAAGACATATAAAAATAAGAAAACTAAAAATAAAAAAAACCATGACCTGGGAGCCAGCAAAAAAGTGACAGTGATTTAAGACTATACAACTAACTCGATTTGGAAAAACATAAAAAGATTAATCAAATACATGCTAGTATAGTTGAAGGACATGAGTGCATTTTATTTTTCACCGGCCGTCGTTGTTCACTAATAGTTACCACCCTCACAACACCATCAACCATCACTCTTGCTACCGAAACAGCTTCCGCCACTACTGTCCATAACACCATAACATTTTTGCCATCTCCACTGCTCATCAACTCCACCACAACCACTACTATGGCCATTTATATAATTGTTAGTAAATTTACTAAGTATTAGTTAATAAAAATGTATTTATATTACTATTAATTGAGTAATTTATTTACTATCATTTTTAACATGATATTTATTATGACATAATAAAATTATGGCCGTTGCATGCATTTTTATTCTCAATCACAACCATCACTTATGAGAAACAACCATTAATAGTTTATATTGGTATAATTTTTAGTAAAATTATTTATTGATAAAATTATGTATTTAATAGATTAATCAAGGGAAATAAAAATTTAATAAATCATTCATCGTAAGCAATTG
The DNA here is from genome assembly GCA_023531105.1 of Papaver atlanticum. Lineage (NCBI taxonomy): Eukaryota > Viridiplantae > Streptophyta > Magnoliopsida > Ranunculales > Papaveraceae > Papaver > Papaver atlanticum. The sequence continues at coordinate 28,475,643 of JAJJMB010007708.1, read as the reverse complement.
GTGACACCAATTAATAAAACACTAATAATAACATTTAAGCAATTAATGAAATATGTATTTATTAGATTAATTAAGAGAAATGAAAAATTAATAAACCATCTATTATGAGCAATTAATGAGATAACACCAATTAACAAAACATTTATACTAACATTAAAGCTGAAAAAACCGCGACGGTAGATTTATCTTTTCCATAGACAAATCTTGAACACTCTTTATCTAGGCTAAGTTAGCCAAACTATGTTTTGTATTCTAGATCATTTGAAAAATATGAATGCATTGCTTTTTTTGATAAGTTTTTATTGTTATGTTTATTTGGATTGTGACAGGTTTGTTATAGGTTTTGTGACAATAATGGGGTTAGCTTTGGTTAGTTTGCAGGTTATTATGACAGAAGTTGAGGTGAATGAAGATGAACTTCCTGTTTCTGCTAACGCAACAAAACTTGGCCACCGGAAGGATGCCTTGGTTCGTACACATGTGCCTATTTCGTTCAAAACCTGGAAGAACGTACATCAGAAGTACAAAGACGAGGTTTGGAATGAACTAAAATTACTACATTTACCCTGAATATGAATTTGGTTGAAAACACCATTAACTTTGACTAGAAGGAGTTATAGATGTATTAAGCCAACAAATTTGTCTTTCCAGGCAGCGTCTGATTTACCTGATAATTCTAAGCCAACTATAGTCAAGTCGATTTCTGATCCATGGAGGAGATTTAAGCATGAGTCATATATCTTACTCAAGAAGAAAGACTCAGAAATGTTCCTCCAAATGTGAAAGAATAAAACTGGATAACATTTTGTATCAATGAAAATGATGAAAAAGTATCTCAAGTAAGAGCTGATAATAAGAGGAAAATACAACTATATGACTACTCTCATTACTCCGATCAGAAAGCTCATTGCTTGGTCAAAGCTGAATTGGTAAGTTTAGTTCATTTTCAACAATGCTTTGATATGACTCTTATAGACAATAATGGTTGATCAATATTCACAGACTCATTATATTTGGGTTTTAGTAGAGCGTCAATCCTGGAGTAGAATTCAGTACCTCCAATGTATGGGTAAAAGCTCATACACAAGAGTGTGGGGGAATTTTACCTAGTGCAGATCCATACTTTGTAAGTCAACATATTTTCCATTTATATCATTTTGAAATTATATATATAACATTTTTCGTGATTTATAACTTACAAAATTTTATGCTCAGCACCGTAGGCCGAGCTTCAGAATAAGCAACAACAGATCAAGGAGTTGCAAGATGCGGATACCCCCCAGCAAACGCAGATGCATTGACTGAAACATTTGGAAAGGATTCTAGGTAACGGGTTCGTGCTGTTGGTCCCGTTTCTCCTTTGCAAGTTGATAGTTCTGCTCTTGCACGTGCTAAAGTGTATGATATGAAGTCTAAGGATGTAGTTATGAAGAATAAGGTGGATGAACTAGGTGGTAAGATAGAGGTTCTGATCGGCAAATTTGGATCAATGTGTCACATTGTGAAGGATATGCAATCTGCAATGCCAGCATCATATGTTGCCTCGACTAGTTCACATGTTCAGGCGTGTTCATATGGTCATGGAGTTGGTTCAGCTAGTCGCTTAGATTTATCTTCTAAAACCTCACCTGTTAACTTAAGTTCACCTGGTGAACATATATCTCCAGCTTGATTAGCAACAGGTGATATGAAACAATATTCCTCGTTTAACATGGAGGGTGAAATCATCACGACTGGTGAACTCTGCACTGGTAAATTTGGACTTATGTGTCACCGCTCGCCTGTACCACCTACTCTTGCAAAGGTTTCGCTTGATCACATTCTCTTGTCAACTGAGTGCACTGTAAAATCTAAATAATTAGTAGCGACCTTTCAAGATGTTGGAATTCGAGGATACATGTTTCAACCAAATCTGTGTATCAAATATTATTAGAAGGTTCAATCAACTTTTTTGGAGATATGCTATGCTTCATGGATATCTCAGCCATCGTATATCGCGCATACAAACAACTAACATTAATGACTTTTATCTTTTTTGATTATGTTCACACTTTTGTACTTAGGATGAACATAGCGGTTATATAACAATTATGCAGTTGTGCATAAGATTCTTTTGTAGTTGTGCTTAGAAAGACTTTATGCAGTTGTGCATAAGTATTTAACTTCACCATAAACAACTTTAATACACACACACACACATATAAATTTATTTTACTTTCCCCTTGTTTCTATTAAACTTCTGTACATATGCATGTGTGTGGTTTTGTTCTGTTATATGTGATTAGGTAGGTGACTTCAACTAAGGACAATTGAATCATTAGTATCCATCAGAGGGGAATATCAATCCCCAGCATGTACTTTTGTTTATGCTTATGCTTTCATGTTTACATGGGTGAATACTAACCTTCAGTATACTTTCTTGCAAGGCAATAATGATCACTATTGCTGTGTGACAAGTGAATTGCGTGGGGATTGGGATCAACTTGTACCCAAGGGTGCATTATTCAGTTAATTTGAAGCGGGTTAAATTCTCTTTTATACCCCTTAATCCCTTTTTCTTCCAAAGTAACTGCTTGGTAGTGAAAATGCGTCCGGCTAGGATATGGCATTAATTAGGGTTCCTCCCAATCATGGCCTCATTTAAGTTGTAATGAAAACCCTGTTTTGGGTAAGAATGAATTAATGAAGTATTAGCTTGGCTGCTGCGGCAGAGTTACCAATTTCTTTCTCAATTCCGATTCTTGTCCGTTCAATCCCCTCTCTTCGTACTAGAACAGTACAATTGGTATCATAGTCATTCCTTTCTATCATTCATAATGGTTGTTCAAATCTGCAAAGAGTTACAAGATACTAACAATCGACAGTAAGCTGAGCTCGATTCATTGCACCAAAAGGTCAACAATCTAGCCCTGCAACTCAGTACAACGTCAACAAAGGAAGATTTACAGTTATTGAAGGTGGAAATCAAGAATGGTATGCAATCTCAGTTACATTTTTTTTCCTAATTGAGATCTCAATGGAGATCCAAATGGAGCTCAAGGATCTAATAGTGGATCTCCTTTCACTATTCAGTCTGAAGGTCGAGATTTCAATCAGCAACACCGAATGCCAAAGCTTAACTTCCCACGATTTGATGGCGATAACCCAAAATATGGATACAGAAATGTAAATACTATTATCAGATGAACAATATCTAGGACATCAACAAGACAAGGATGACGGCTATACATCCAGATGGCAAAGAAACTAAATGGTATGACAATTTTTGTCTTAATCAGACCCATATTTCTTGGCAATCCTTATGTGATAATATTTGTCTCATATTTGAGAACCCTGCTCATGATAATATTGTTGGATTATTCAATAAATTGGCACAACTAACCACTGTTGATGATTACTTTGAAGAATTTGAATATTTGAAAGCATTACTATTAAGTGTTCACGAGGATTTTCCAGAAACATACTTCATATCAAGTTTTATTATAGGGTTAAAGGAGGATATAAGGGGGTCAGTACTCATGTTTAACCCAACAACATTGATTCATGCCTTTTCACTTGCCAGAATGCAAGAAAAGACTCTTGCACTTCAACAAAAAGCCATTAAACCTACTCAGAGGCCCTTTACTAATTCTTTTTCTTCTACAAGGCCATTCCATCCAACCATATTTCCTCCAAACCCTGTCACCCATCTCAACCACTTACACAACCTACACAGCCTAAATCAAACCCCACCATGCCCCTCAAAAAGCTCACTCCTGAGCAGGTACTGACAGAGGAAGCTCACTCCTGCGTGTCCTAATTAGTGAGGAGGCTGAGGAAAGCTCTAAGGAAGGTGCTGAGACTAAACATGACACAGAGGAAGACTCCCCTATTGAGAGTGATACAGAGATTTCCCTGCATGCCCTGAGAGGTAATATCTCAAGGGGACACTATTAGAATTCCTGGATTTATTAAGAAAAAGGCCATTTACATCCTTATAGACACTGGTAGTACCCACCGTTTTATTGACTGTGCTCTGGCAAAAACTTTACAATTTTCAATTCAAGAAACTGCCGGTTTATTGGTCATTATAGCAAATTGTGACAAAACTGTAAGTTCAGGAATTTGCTCTCAGCTTGAATGGACTATGCAAGGTCACAAGTTTACTGGTAATTTTAGACTTCTTCCATTAGGTGGTTGTGATATAGTTCTGGGAGCAGATTGGTTAAGAAATCGAGGGGATGTACTTTTCAATTTATCCAAGTTATGTATTACCTTTAAGCACAAGGGAAAGAAGATAACCTTAACGGGTGTTCAACAAAAGTCCTCTCTAAGCATGATGAGTGGGGGAGCAGTTAGAAGATTCTTTCAGAAGCATTCTCATGGAGTAGTTGGCCAACTTTTTTCCATCTCATCCAACACTGTTCAGTCCACTCCACCGCCACCATAAATATCTAATGTCATTCACCAGTTCTCTAATGTATTCTATGAACCTAAAACTATACCACCTAGAGGGACTTGGATCATAAAATACCTCTCAAACCCAATGAAGAGCCTGTCAATCTCAGACCCTATAGGTTCCCATATATACAAAAGACAATTGTTGAGAGTTTGATACAAGAGATGCTACACTCTGACATCATCCAACCAAGCAACAACCCATTTGCATCTCCAATTCTGCTTGTCAAGAAGAAAGACAACTCTTGGAGATTCTGCATTGACTACAGAAAGTTAAACAGCCTCACAATTGAGTATAATTCCCAATACCAGTCATAAATGAGCTGTTGGATGAATTACATAGCTTTAAATTTTTCTCCAAGATTGACTTGAAGTTAGGCTACCACTAGATCAGGATTTTTTCCTCTGACATCCACAAGACTGCATTCAGGACTCATCATGGCCACTTTGAATTCAAGGTAATGCCATTTGGCCTCGCAAATGCTCCAGCAACTTTTTAAGCTCTTATGAATACTATTTTTCAAGAACATCTTAGGAAGTTTATTCTGGTGGTTTTTTATGACATCTTAATATACATTCCCTCTCTGGAAGCCCACTTACTTCATTTACAAACCACATTACAGATTCTTAGAGAACATACACTTTTCGGCAATTTCTCTAAATGTTGTTTTGGCCAGTCTGAATTAGAATATTTAGGCCACATTGTAACACCTAATGTGGTTATGGCTGACCCTGAGAAAATTTCTGCAATGGTTGAGTGGCCTATTCCTACCATCATTAAGGCACTTAGAGGTTTTTTGGGCCTCACTGGTTAGTATAGGAGATTTATAAAAAATTATGGTCTTATTAGTAAGCCAATGACTTAATTATTAAAGAAGGATGCTTTTTCTTGGTCTCCTGCTGCAACTGAGGCTTTTAATAAGCTTAAATCAGCAATGACAACTACCCATGTGTTTTCTTGACATGATTTCACAAAACAATTTGTTCTGGAGACTGATGCTTGTGATTTGGGTATTGGAGTTATTCTTATCCAAGAGGGCAGAGCTATTGCTTTTTTACAGTAAACCACTTGGACCAAGAGCTGCCGCCTTATCCACCTATGAGAAGGAATTATTATCTATTGTCCAAGCTATCACTAGATGGAAACAATACTTACAAGGACAACATTTCATAATAAAGACTGATCACCAAAGCATCAACTACTTTTTGGAACAAAAGATTTCTACTATTTTACAACAAAAGTGGCTCATGAATCTCCTTGGGTTTGATTATGAGATAAAATACAAAAAATGATCAGATAACAAAGTAGTTGATGCTCTCTCTAGAATGTCTCATTCAACTGGTGACTGCCATGTTATTGCATTATCTCAACCTGCTTGGTCACAGGACATTATTGCCAGTTATGATGCAGATACTAAAGTCCATAGTATCATTACTCAGCTTACACTTGATCCTGCTTCTGCACCACACTTTACTTATCTCAATGGCATACTTAGATACAAAAACAGGTTGTATGTAGGCAGCTCTGCCAACATTAATTTTTTTTACTTCTAAGTTTCATTCACTCTTCGGCTGTCGGGGGACATTCTGGGATCCAAGCTACTTATGTCAGAGCAAAGACATACTAATTTTGGCCTGCAATGAAGAAGAAAATTCTATCTTTTGTCTCTAGTTGTGATGTTTTTCAGAGAAATAAAGGGGAGCACACCTACCCTGCTGGGTTGCTGCAACCTCTACCAGTTCCTGATCATACCTGGCAACATATTTCCATGGACTTCATTGAAGGTCTACCAATGAGTGAAAGAAAGTCTATCATTCTGGTTATGGTTGACAGGTTAACAAAATACAATCACTTCATTGGCTTACATCACCCTTTTATTGCTTCCTCAGTGGCCAGAGAATTTCTATCTCATGTTTTCAAACTTCATGGTCTGCCTGCTTCTATTGTCCCTGACAGGGACAAAATCTTCACCAGCAATTTTTGGTAGGACCTCTTCAAGGCTTTGGGCACCCAACTACATTTAAGCACAACTTATCATCCTCATACTGATAGCCAAATTGAGAGGGTCAACTCATGCTTGGAAAACTATTTGAGACGCATGTGTGGCTATCAGCCTAAGAAATGGCACTTATGGCTTCCATTGGTAGAGTGGTGGTACAACACCAACTGTCATACTAGCTTGAAAATGAGTCCCTTTCAAGCCTTGTATGGCTACACACCTCCCCACTTAACCTTTCCTTCTACTGCCACCATATCAGTTGGTGTTGTTGAAGAGTATTTGAAGAAAAGAAATGATGTCCTAAACATTTTGAAAGATGCTCTCCACCACCTTAAAAGAACAGAGAGAAACTTTGAAGTGGGGGATAAGGTCTACCTGAAGCTATAACCTTATAGGCAGGCATCTGTGTTATTAAGGAGGAACCTCAAACTTGCTGCTAAGTACTATGGGCCTTTCACTGTTTTGCAGAGAATTGGATTGGAAGCTTACAAGCTACAACTGCTAGCAGAAGCTAGAATCCACCCTGTCTTCCATTTCTCTCATCTCAAGAAGCAAATTGGTGTCATCCACACTCCTTTCCCTGCTCTGCCAACTTTGGACACTGATGGCCAAATACTTGTCATTCCTGCAGCTGCATTGGATTCAAGGACCATCACTAGGAATGGAATTGTTGTACCACAACCACTCATTCAGTGGACAAATGCATTATGTGAAGATGCTACTTGGGAGGATGTGACTTATATTCAGTTAACATTAGTAGTCGGGCTGCCCCTAATAATACTACGTCTTCTTTAATAATACTGATGTGTAGTCTAGTCATTTGGAAATTATTGCCTGTTAGGTAGTGAACACGCGTCCGACTAGGATTGGGTATTAATGAGGGTTCCTCCCAATCATGGCCTCATTTAAGTTGTAATGAAAATCCTGTTTTGGGTAAGAATGAATTAATGAAGTATTAACTTGGATGCTGCGGCAGAGTTACTAATTTCCGTCTCAATTCCGATTTTTGTCCGTTCAATCCTCTCTCTTCGTACTAGAACAGTACAAAGAGTTTTTCTTAAGCTACAACTCTAGCATAAATATATAAATAATGACTTTAACATAAATTGTATTTTTGTAAAATAAATTACAATTTAATTTCGGAAGGAGTTTAAAACATCACACACACTTTAATATGGCAATTAATTATGCGTGGAAGAATAGCCATCTTGCCTAGAAGAGGAAACAGTAAAAAAGGCAACTAGTCACGTTTTGCGCTTAAGTCCGTGAACCGTTACAAACACTTCGTGGACCGTTTCTTGTTCATGAACTGCCATAGCAACACTAATAAGCGTTGCTTCAATATATCACTCATAACTTCTTCGTTATAACTCGAAATCGAGTGAAGCGGGGGTCTAACAAACACACCCAATATTTCGCTTAGCAATTTTTATGGACAAACTCCAATATACTTTCGAGAGAATCAACTAGACAGTCAGACTCAATCTCTAGAAAAGTATATCCAAGAGTTGTATCTCTGTTTCACAATGTAATTAGCAAATAAAACAAATAGAAATCCATGAGCCTGATAATTATGTGAAACAACTTGAACGGTACCAAAGACCAATGTTCAAGTGTCAATCAATATAATCAACGATCAAAGGTTGGATTCACTAATTGATTGAACTACGCACAACCTGTGATATTTTTATTATATAACAAAATATAATGCGGAAAAGAAATAACACAGACACCAGAAATTTTGTTAACGAGGAAACCGCAAATGCAGAAAACCCCCGAGACCTAGTCCAGATTTGAACACCACATTATATGAAGCCGCTACAGACACTAGCCTACTACCAAGCTAACTTCGGACTGAAATGTAGTTGAACCCTAATGAATCTCACACTGATCAAGGTACAGTTGCGTCCCTTACGCCTCTTGAACCACAACTAAGAGTTGCTACGACCCAAAGTCGAAGACTTGATAAATAAATCTGTCTCACACAGAAAAGTCTATTGTATAGATAAATTTGTCTCCCACAGATATACCTATGAGTTTTGTTCCATCTTTTGATAAATCAAGGAGAACACGAACCAATTGATAAACCGGACTTATATTCCCGAAGAACAGCCTAGTATTATCAATCACCTCACAATAATCTTAATCGATTAGCGAAACAAGATATTGTGGAATCACAGACGATGATACGAAAGTGTTTGTGACTGCTTTTCAATCTTGCCTTTTGAAGAATAAATCTCGAGCAAATCTTAAAGAAGATAGTACTCAATCACGATAGAAAACAACAAGATATGAACACGCAACTACAGAGAAATAGTTGGGTCTGGCTTCACAATCCCAATGAAGTCGTTAACCTACAGGGCTTCGTGAAAAACCTAAGGTTAAAGGAGAATCGACTCTAGTCGTAACTAGTATCACACAGGAGGTGTGGGGATTAGTTTTCCCAGTTGCAAGAGTTTTCCTTTATATAGTCTTCAATTCAGGGTTTGCAATAAATGTTACCTTGGTAACAAAGCATTCAATATTCACAGTTAGATGAAAACCTGATTAGATTCAAGCTAATATATTTCAACCGTTAAATCGAACTTAGCTTGTTATACACGAATGAAATGTACCATCATTTAGATAAAGGTAACCATACCTAAACGTGTAAACTTAATTGGTTCAATAATAGTTAACCAATAGTTAGCCATATGAGCACTTTCATATCAACCTTATTTATCTTTATCATAACTAGTTCAAATGACTCAAATGAAACTAGTTAGAGAGTTGTTCAATTATTTATATTTTCATAGAAGTATACAAGACACAATCGAATCAAAATCGATTTTGATTCACTCGAATCATTTCATGAACATTATAGCCACGGTTTACAAAAGATTGCATTCCTTATTATATAAATGTATTACTTCATGAACAAACCGATTTTAGAGCATAACCTACTTAATTATGCAAACAGGTACGCATACCTAGGTAGCCGGACTGAGTTTGGTTATGCCAGTACGTGTACGGGTACGCATACGCATACCATTTTACACTTCCAAACTCCAGCAGAAATTCACGGAACTTGAACTTCCGCCAGTACGCGTACGGGTACGCATACTTAGTTCCCGGACTTCCAACAACCAACCAGTACACGTACGGGTACGCATACCATGGTTCCCGGTTTTGGACTTTACACAAATGTGAATACACACTATGTTTATATCCAATCATGGTTACATATTCTAAACCCTCGTTTCAATCATTGAAACATTCTTTGAAGACGACAATAGCTGTCTCACACAAACTATTAGCTTCAAAGCAATTTTAAAGTGATCTAATGATCAATACGAAACATTCCGAGTCTACATCAAATGACTGTCTCACACAAATCATGTAAGATGTTACAAGACGATTTTCACATGATCATTTTTTGAATTTCGTCAAGAATAAAAGATGAACTTGGTTAAAGCGAAAGCTTACCAACACATATTTCGACAAATAGATAAGCGAGATAAACTCGGCTCAAAATACCAAATGTGTATAATTGAAGTCTATATAGCAATACGACTTTTTTTCTCAAATAAGAGATAGAGTAGATAGACTATTGAGTGATAGATGAGTTCAAGTCTCCATATACCTTTTATTGATGAAGTTCCACAAGTTCCCTTGAGTAGTTCTTCGTCTTCATTCGATGAACGCCGTGAAGTCTAAAGATCAACTACACTTACTATCCTAATCCGAGACTTAGCTATAAGTAGACTAGAAATCAAGACTTATAGTTTTGGCAGCTAAACTTGACAAATAAGCTTGAAATAGCAACGCTTGCGAGTTCGACCGAACAGTTCTCTAACAATCTCCCCCTTTGTCAATTTTAGTGACAAAACTTTCAATACATATGGATTACAAAATAAATACACTTTGTAGCTTCTCATCCAAATGATTGATCTCCTTGGTTCTTCAACATTACTCGAAATCTTCGTCACTTCCAAGTACTCCAATGATTATAAATGTGTTCAACTCAGCATCATCATTGTTGAAGATCCGTAGCTATAACAATGAGAAAACAGTTGCTCTCAATCATTGTTATACAGTGTCATAGTATTATTACACAACATCAAAGTTCAATTGTATCACAACTTTGACAACAATACTATGGTGATATGTATCACTCCCCCTTAGTCAATACTTCATCTTCACATGAAAACCACTCCCCCTTACATAATGATCCGTAAACCATATGTATTTGTAGTGTGGACTACACATTAATTCTCCCCCTTTTTGTCAATATAAATTGGTAAAGGTACGAAAACTAGTGGGATCCTAATGAAATTTCCATAGAGATACTTCATGACTAAAAGAGAACCACATTTCAACTTTGTTTAGATGCAATCATATAGCCAAAACTAAATGCATTCATCAAAGAGTTTATAAAGATACAAGATAACCCCTATAATATTCCACAGCCGCACTCCCCACAAAGATATGGCAATTAAGCATAAGTTCAAATAAGAACTCTCCCCCATAGAATGTCATTCCCGAAAGAACAACAAGTGCGACCTTACTTTCACAAGAAAAGAAGAATTTCTTTGTACATTGACAAATCACATGAAATATGAATTTGTATCCAAAATACTCAATTAAATTAACCATAAGAGAACCCATGATTAATTTAATCGGAAATGCTCAACATAAGAAAACTTACGGAGCCGCACAGTATTTACACAAGGATGTGGATCATGAAAACCAGTACTGTGGAATATTTAAAGATTCATTCTATTTTCATCAATATTTGCATAGAGACATATAATAGACTTAATCTTTGTAAACAAAAGTTCACCCTATCTTCCATCAATATTTGCATAATGACACAATAGGCTTAACTTTTGTTTGTCAAAAGTTCATTCAATCTTTTATCAATATTTACATAATGACATATAAAAGACTTAACTTTTGACCACGTATAGGACAATCATAGTTCACAGACGCAAATACACATATCCCATAAAAAGTTGCAATATATGAAACCATAAAGATTAATACTGCAAAATCATCTTCCAAATAAACTTTAGAATTTAAATAGATAAATCTAAAAACATTGCAAGATGAAAACCGTTGGAAATAGCTATGTGTACTCACAATAGTGGCTATTCCAAACCCTAGTTATCCTTCTTAAGATACAGGAATAAATTCTCATAAGAAGTTTTCCTAGACAACAAGAAATCGACAAGCTAAGAAACAAAGAAAGACTCATAAACCGTCAAAACGAACATGAACTGAAATCAATTAGCTTTTACGGAATCCTCACGAGCCTTGAGACCTTTGAGCTTGTGATTGACAGTATCCACTGCTTCTTCAGAGAAGATATCCTCATTGAGAAGCTCTTTAACATGTGTCTTCATGAGAACAAGGTCAGAATTAACCTTTTTCAACTCAGTTCTTAACACATCAAGACTCTTCATAGTATCAACGAGTTGCAGTTTTGCTTCCTCAAAGTATTTAATAAAATCATGAACCACTTCAGCAGAAACCATATCCTCATTCTCAACATCCTGATGTGTATAGGCATAGTAACATGAGGCATTAGGATTATCATCTTCTACTAGGGTTCTTTTCTTCTTCCCTTTGGACTCGAAACCAATACCATTATCAAGAAAGCCTCTTGCAAAAATACCAATGCGAGAAGGTGAAGACATTCTTGACAAAACACAAAATAACCTAGAGTATGCGTACGTGACTCAATAGGTCTGGTATTTAAATGGTTTCTTAGGGACAGTAATTTTTAGGGTTTCTAAAGACGGTTCATAACAAGAAAACATGGGTACCCGCACGAACACAATCCGAACCCAAAACAAAACCAAAACGGATCGTCCTTTTAAGACTCAACAGATAATTTTTCTACGTGAATTTTTTTCTTTCACAAATTTTTGGCTCAATAAATTTTTCATCTCCACAGAGAAACAATTTATAGCACAAGAGTAGCAGGAAACGTAGTTGTAACGAAAAACTTCTTCGACATTAAAACAAAAACAAAAACGAAGAACTTCTTGAGACACCAACAATGCTTAGGTAGCGCTGTCTAGAGACAATAGTTTAGCTATGGACGATAAGAAGATAGCTTAACTAATTAGAAAGCAAATACCAATAAGTATACCTGACAATATCTCACTCAACCAGGATTTTTTGTGAGTGAGAATTCAACCTTGTGATTTAATTAGCACAAGTATGAGCTCTAAGCTCACTAAATGAAAGGTGTTCATGGTTGAGTCTCTTTTTCCTTCCAATTCTAGGAAAGAATCCTTTTTGATGTGAAAAATTATCATAAAACTTGTTGTCATCAAAATATGAGACATAGTTCGAATTCTTACCAGAAGAAGTTTGTTCGGAGGATTTTGAAAACCTGTTGATAAGATCCTTGTATCCTTCAATTATAAGATTTAGGTTGTCCTTCATATCTTCATTGTTGCTTCCCTCTACAACAACCTTTTTCACATTTCAAACATTATTTTTCACATTATATTGAGGGGAAACTTTCTGAAATCTCCTTGACCCAATTGAAATGAAGTTACAATTTGGTCGAACATTCGATGAGCAAGTAGAACTGACTTTCCTGGAAGAATTCACAGGGTGAGTACTAAAACCAATAGATTTAGACATCAGAATGTCAGTTACACCTTTGATAATTAAATCCAAGGTGTGTTGAAGTTGAACAAGAGTATTGTTATTCAACCTAGACTTGCTTTTCCGTTCAACATGTCCTTTTGAATCACAAAAGAGACACACTTTCTAATCACAGGAGTGATTAGTGTGAACATACTTAACACCGTTGTTAGGAGATTCCCTCCTTCCATGTGATGTGGAAACTCCTCGATTAGAGGAAGATACAAGCACATCTTTTCCAATAGAAAGGGATTTTGATTTTACTTCTGGGACTGAAATTTTTCTAGAAGAATAAGAAGTACTTGGTATAGTGGACTCTTTAGAACATCCTTGAATAGCGATTTACACAAAAGACGTTCAATTTCCAAGGCATCCTCTTTGATCTTCACGGCGAGTAGGGTTCGTGAAGAACAGACATTCAGACTCAATCTTAAGAAAAGTATTTCAATAACTTTTATCTTAATTTCTCAAATTAATCAGCAATCAAACAAATAGGAATTTGCGATCCTGATTGAATATAAGAAATAACTTGAACGGTACCAAAGACCAATATTCAAGTGTCAATCAATTTATATCAACAACCAAAGGTTGGATTATCTAATTGATTGATCTTACACACAACTTGTGACATTTCAATTATATAAAAAACAAATATAATGCGGAAAAGAAATAACACAGACACCAGAAATTTTGTTAACGAGGAAATCGCAAATGCAGATAAACCCTGGGACCTAGTCCATATTTGAACACCACAACGTATTAAGCATCTACAGACACTAGCCTACTCAAAGTTAACTTCGGACTGCTATGTAGTTGATCCCTAACCAATCTCACACTGATCAAGGTACATTCGTGTTCCTTACGCCTCTAGAACCACGCCGGATTCTGCGCACTTGATTCTCTTAGCTGATCTCACCCACAACTAAGAGATGCCACGACCCAAAGTCGAAGATTTGATAAACCAATCTGTCTCACACAGAAAAGTCTATTGTATAGATAAATTTGTCTCCCACAAATAAACCTATGAGTTTTGTTCCGTCTTTTGATAAATCAAGGTGAACAGGAATCAATTGATATACCGTACTTATATTCCCAAAGAACAGCCTAGAAATATCAATCACCTCACAATAATCTTAATCGTATGGTAGCGAAACAAGATATTGTGGAATCATAAACGATGAGACGAAGATGTTTGTGACTACTTTTTATCTTGCCTATCGGAGATTAAATCTCGCGCAAATCTTAGAGAAGATGGTACTCAATCACGATAGAAAACAGCAAGATCAGAACACGTAACTACAGAGAAAATAGTTGGGTCTGGCTTTACAATCCCAATGAAGTCTTCAAGTTGTTAACCTACAGGGCTTCGTGAAAAACCTAAGGTTAAAGGAGAATCGACTCTAGTCGGCAACTAGTATCACACAGGAGGTGTGGGGTTAGGTTTCCCAATTGCTAGAGTTTTCCTTTATATAGTTTTCAAATCAGGGTTTGATAGCTTTGTAACAAAGCAATCAATATTCACCGTTAGATGAAACATGATCTAAAAGCCAAGCTAAGTTTGCTTGAAACTAAAGCAATATCTCTCCATCGTTAGATGGTCTTAGCTTGTTACACACAAATGAAATGTACCTTCATTTAGATATGAGTAACCGTACCTAAACGTGTACACCTTGTTGGCTCAGCAATAGTTAACCGAAGTTAGCCATGTGAACACTTTCTTATCAACCTTATTCATCTTATCAACAACTAGTTCAAATAACTCAAATGAAACTAGTTATAAAGTTGTTCAATTATATATATTCTCATAGAAGTATACAAGACACAATTGAAGCAAAATCGATTTTGATTCACTCGAATCAAGTCATGAACATTGTAGACACGGTTTGCAAAAGATTGCATTCCTTATTATATGAATGTATTAGTTCATGAACAAACCGATTCTAGAACTTAACCCACTCAAGTATGCAAACGGGTATGCAAACTTAAGTAGCCGGACTTGGACTGTGTCCGACAGTATGCGAACGGGTACGCTTACTATCACACATCCAAAACAACAGTTGAATTAGTACGCGTATGGGTACGTATACGAAAGTTCCCAGACTTCAACTGAGTTCGCCAGTACGCATATGGGTACGCATACCAAGGCTCCCGAACTTTACCTGACCTTCCCAGTATGCATACGGGTATGCATACTATACCATTCTTGGATCAACATATATGCAAGTACGGATACTATGTCTATAATCCAATTATGGTTAAGTGTTCTAAACTCTATTTCAATCATTGAAACATTCTTAGAGGATGTCAATAGTTATTTTCACTAACTATTAGCATCAAAGCGATTTTCAAGTTATTGAAATAATCAATACGAAACATTCCGAGTCTACATCAAATGACTGTATCACACAAATCATGTAAGATGTTACTTGGCGATTTTCACATGATCATCTTTTGACTTGCGTAAAGAATATAAGATGAACTTGGTTGAAGCAAAAGCTTACCAACACATATTTCGAGAAATATGTAAGCGAGTTAAACTCAGCTCGAAATATCAAATGTGTATAATCGAATACTATATAGTAATACGATTTTTGTCTCAGGAAGGAGATAGAGTAGAAATTGACTTTCTGAGTGATAGATGAGTTTCAGTCTCCACATACCTTTTTTCGATGAAGTTCCACAAGTTCTCCTTAGTAGTTCTTCGTCTTCAATTGATGAACGCCGTGAAGTCTAAAGCTCAACTGCACAATCTATCCTAGTCCGAGACATTACTATAAGTAGACTAGAAATCAAGACTTATATTTTTGGCAACTAAACTTGACAAACAAGCTTGAGATAGCAACGCTTGCGAGTTCGACCGAGTAGTGCTCTAACAATCTCCCCCTTTGTCAATTTTAGTGACAAAACTATCAATACATATGGATTACAAAATAAATAAACTTTGTAGCTTCTCATCCAAATGCTTGATCTCCTTGGTTCTTCAACATTACTCGAAATCTTCGTCACTTCCAAGTACTCCATGATTCTTAACGTGTTCAATTCAGCATTATAGTTGTTGAAGATCCGTAGCTATAACAATGAGAAAATAGTTGTTATCAATCATTGTTATACAGTGTCATAGTATTATTACACAACATCAAAGTTCAATTGTATCACAACTTTGACAATAATACTATGGTGATATGTATCACTCCCCCTTAGTCAATACTTCATCTCACATGAAAACCACTCCCCCTTACATAATGATCCGTAAACCATATGTATTTGTAGTGTGAACTACACATTAATTCTCGCCCTTTTTGTCAATATAAATTGGCAAAGGTACAAAAACTAGTGGGATCCTAATGAAATTTTCATAGAGATACTTCATGACCAAAAGAGAACATATCAACTTTGTTTCGATGATTTCACATAGCCGAAACTAGTGTATTCATCAAGGAGTCTATAAAGATACAAGAAAATTCCTACAATATTACGCAGCCGCACTCCCCACAAAGATTTGGCAATTAAGCACAAGTTCAAAAAGAATTCTCCCCCATAAAATGTCATTCCCGTAAGAACAACAAGAGCGACCTTACTTTCACAAGAAAAGAAGGATTTCTTTAGACATTAACAAATCACGTGAAACATGAATTTGTAATCCAAAATACTCAATTAAATTAACCACAAGAGAACCCATGATTAATTTAATTGGAAATGCTCAACATAAGAGAACTTACGGAGCCACACAGTATATTCACAAGAAATGGATCAGGGAAAGATCAATACTGCGGAACATTCAAAGATTCATTCTATTTTTCATCAATATTTGCATAGAGACGTATAATAGACTTAATCTTTATAGACAAAAGTTCATCCTATCTTCCATCAATATTTTCATAATCACATAATAGGCTTAACTTTTGTTGTCAAAAGTTCATTCTATCTTTTTCAGTAAAGACATATGATAGACTTAACTTTTGAGCAAGTATGGGACAATCATAATTCACGGACGCAAACAAAAATATCCCATAACAAGTTGCAATATATAAAATCATAAAGATTAATACTGCAAAATCATCTTCCAAATAAACTTTAGAATTTTAAATACATAAATCTAAAAACATTGCAAGATGAAAATAGTTGGAAATAGCTATGTGTACTCACAATAATTGCTATTCCAAACCCTAGTTATCCTTCTTAAAACACAAGAATAAATTCTCATAAGAAGTTTCCTAGATAATAAGGCCTCTAAAAAATTCTTTATCGTCCCCGAACTCCTTGTCGTCAACAACCATTGGAACATAAGGTTCATGAAGAAAGGAGTCAATTCCAACAAACCTTCTAGACTGATGTCGAACCAGGGCCTTATGAATTTCAAGAGTCCTCAAAACAATATCCTTTATTTGTTGAATCTCCTTTCTTGTTTCCTTCAACTCTTCAAGAACCCCAGAAAGCTTCTGTAGATTAGAAGGAACAACTCTTGGTTTCCTCACATTCCTCCTTTTTCTTTTCAAAGTTGAAGGTACATGAGATTTATCTTTTTCCTTCATGATTGATGGCTTAATAATCATATTAACATCTTTTCCATCAGAAGACTTAATGCTTGGATTCTCCATACCAGTATGAGATTGTGAGAGGAATTCACAAATCAGACTCAACAAGCAATCTTGTGATAAAAAAGAGTTTTCAGAGAAGGAAAAAAGAATGTCGGGTTACGGGACCTTTATACACTTAAAGGATTCACGTATGTACAACTCACAACCCTAAAGAAGGCAGAATTATCGATTTTAACCCTCTTGTATTTCTCAAACAGAGTAAAGTCCTTCCAATATCAATTAGATTTGAAAAGATGGAAGAATTCCAAAAAGGTGAAAACAAGACCAAAAACAAGAAAAACTTTTTCTCTTTTCCTAAAGCCTGAAATGTGCAAACTCTTGTCTCTTTTTGAACCAGGCACATGAGACAAGAAACACAACCAACACATTTAGGTTGTGCTGGGGTGAACAATAATCTGTCCACCATAACCTTCTTGAATGGAATTCTTAGAACCCTGTTTCACAGACTGTTTAGACCGAATTCTTTTCTCTAGTGGTCTAACTAACTTCTTTGGGGAAGAGATGAGATTACATACCTTATCTTATGTTTGATCTTGTTTGCTAATCGATTTGCTCTTCGTTGAAGTTTGTTGACATATCTTATCTTATGTTTGTACTTGAAACATTTGGAGAGTTCATGACCCCTGAGAGTACAATAAGAACATGTCAATGTGGAGGATGGTGTCATGGCTTTGTAGGTTGCTAGACAAATGGTAGAACCGGAAAGATTAGAAACATAATTTCTAGTAGACAAATCGAAGTCCATTTTATCCTCCAAGGTGGTTGAAGTTTCTCCCGGAAGAATATCGAGATTGATATACGTATTGCTACAATTATCAAAATCAATATTTTTACTGAGGAGTGCAACACTTGATTTTTCGTCTTCATTAAAATCATAATGATCAGACATTTCATCAAGAGTTTCAGCAAGACCTTTGTTTCCAGTGTATTTTCTATGATTTGGACACTCATTTGCAAAATGACCAAAGCCTTTACACTTGAAGCACTGTGGCATATCCCCATCATCAGTATCGTCAGTATCCCTGTTTTTAAGAGGAACACGATTATGAGGTTTAACTGATGACTTAGGTTTATCTCCAGTGAACCGTTTACTTCTCTTCAAAAGAAGATCTCTAAACTGTCTAGTGATCAAAGAGACTGACTTGTCAAGATCTTCATCTGATGAATCAGTCTCAGAAAGATCATCTTCAGAGATGCCAACACTTTTACTTTTATCAAGTAATTTAGTGTTCTTTTGTGCTTTGAAAGCAATATCCTGTCCAGACTTGGATACATGCTCATGATCAAAGATCTTTAACTTCCCAACTAGAGTATTTCTGGAAAGCACATCAAGGTTATTTCCTTCAACGATGGCATGTTTCTTAGGATCATATCTAGATGCCAATGATCTGAGAATGTTCATCACAATGTCCTTTTTAGGAATAGTCTTACCCAACGCAAAAGATGCATTAACAATTTCAGACACTTTGTGATTAAACTTATCAAATGAATCTTCATCTGCCATACGAAGGTTTTCCCAATCAGAATTTAGGTTTTCAATCCTAGCTTCTTTTTCACAGGTATTCCCTCCAATACGGTTTCTAAGATATCCCAAGCATCTTTAGACCGAGTGCACGTAGTCACATGGTGCTAAATATCTGGGGTAATGGCTTGGATGATTGCATTCAATCCGTCATAATTTTTCTTTGCAGCAAGAAACTCGACAGCATCATAATCACCAAGGTTTTGCCTCCTAACCCCATTTTCCCTAAATCCCATCCAACCTACACATGTCAATTTTTATTTAACTTTTTATAAAGTGGGAAGAAAATACTTACCGTATTATGCTGATAACATCTCATCTTCCCTCTACCACCGTCTTGTTTCTTTCTCTCTCAAAATCAAGCCTAACTCATAAATCGTCCGCAAAAAATAAAAAAGACTAATCTTAATAATCAACCGATGCTAACCTGTATAGCACCATCGCGCCACCTATATTACCATCATAGTTCTCCACGTACCGTCGATAGTTATTGAAAAAGTGGGGGTACAACAACCTCACCCAATAATTCGCTTAGTAGTCTGTATGGACTAACTCCAACATACTTTTAAGAGAATCAACTAGACAGTCAGACTCAATCTTAATAAAAAGTATATCAAAGAGTTATATCTCAATTTCACGATTCAATCCTTACTCAAGCAAATAGAAATATGCGAGTCTAATTGAATACAAGAGAAATTAACTTGAACGGTACCAAAGACCAATGTTTAAGTATCAATCAATTTCAATCAACAACGAAAGGTCGGATTTCCCAATAGATTGATTCAACGCACAACCTATGATATTTCAATAACAAAATATAATGCGGAAAAGAAATAACACAAACACCAGAAGTTTTGTTAACGGGGAAACCGCAAATGCAGAAAAACCCCGGGACCTAGTCAAGATTGAACACACACTGTATTAAGCCGATACAGGCACTAGCCTACTATAAACTAACTTCGGTCTGAACTGTAGTTGAACCCCAATCAATCTCACACTGATCCAAGGTACAGTTGCGCTCCTTACGTCTCTGATCCCAGCAGGATACTACGTACTTGATTCCTATAGCTGATCTCACCCACAACTAAGAGTTGCTACGACCCAAAGTCGAAGACTTTAATAAACAAATCTGTATCACATAGAAAAGTCTACAGGAATAGATAAATCTGTCTCCCACGGAAATACCTACGAGTTTTGTTCCGTCTTTTGATAAATCAAGGTGAACAGGAACCAATCGATAACCCGAACTTATATTCCCGAAGAACATCCTAGAATTATCAATCACCTCACAATAATCTTAATCGACTAGCTAAACAAGATATTGCGGAATCACAAACGATGAGACGAAGATGTTTGTGACTTCTTTTCTAGCTTGCCTATCGGAGAAATTAATCTCAAGCAGATCTTATGATTGCACTCAATCACGATAGAAACAGCAAGATCAGATCACGCAACTACAGAGAAAATAGTTGGGTCTGGCTTCACAATCCCAATGAAGTCTTCAAGTCGTTAACCTACAGGGTCTCGGTAGAAACCTAAGGTTTAAGGAGAATCGACTCTAGCTTATACAAATAGTATCACACAGGAGGTGTGGGGATTAACTTTCATAGTTGCTAGAGTTCTCCTTTATATAGTCTTCAAATCAGGGTTTGCAACCTAAGTTACCTTGGTAACAAAGCATTCAATATTCACCGTTAGATGAAAACCTGATTAGATTCAAGCTAATATCTTTCAACCGTTAGATCGAACTTATCTTGTTATACACAAATGAAATATACGTCATTTAGGTTTGTATAACCGTACCTAAACGTGTACAAGTCGTTGGTTCAACAGTAGTTAACCAAATGGTTAGCCATATGAGCACTTTCATATTAACCATATTCATCTTCACCATAACTAGTCCAAATGACTCAAATGAACTAGTTCAAGAGTTGTTCAATTGCTTAGATCTTATAGAAGTATACAAGACACAATCGAAGCAAAATTGGTTTTGATTCACTCGAATCGATTCATGAACTTTATAGCCACGATTTGCAAATATGCATTCCTTAGTTTATATATATTTAAGTTCCTGAATAAACCAATTTTAGAAAGTAACACACTTAAGTAACCAGGATTTGAGTTTGTTTTGGTTTCCAAACTCAGCAGAAATTCACGGACGTGAACTTTCCGCCTGTATGCGTACGGGTACGCATACTTAGGTAACTGGATTGAGTTGGTTTTGATTTCCAAACTCAGCAGAAATTCACGGACGTGAACTTCCGCCAGTATGTATACGGGTACGCATACTTACCCAGTCTCAATCAACCATTTAGTACACACACACAAGTATGTATACATTTGGTTCCCGGTTTTGGACTTATACACTAATGCGCAAACACATTATATGCTTATATCCAAAGATGGTTACATGTTCTAAACTCTTTATTTCAATCATTGAAACATTCTTAGAGGATGTTAAATAGTTGTTATTCACACACTATTTTTCTTCAAAGCAATTTTCAAGATATTGAAATAATCAACATGACTTTTGTCACTTGTAAAGATGAAATTGGCCAAAGCGAAAGCTTACCAACACATATTTCGAGAAAAAGATAAGCGAGATAAACTCGGCTCGAAATAGAAAATGTGTATAATCAAAGTCTATATAGCAATACGACTTTTGTCACAAGATGAGAGATAGAGTAGATAGACTTTTTGAGTGATAGATAAGTTCAAGTCTCCACATACGTTTTAGTCGATGAAGTTCCACCAGTTCCTTGAGTAGTTCTTCGTCTTTGTATGATGAATGCCGTGGAGTCTAGAGCTCAACTACACTTTCTATCCTAGTCCGAGACTTAGCTATAAGTAGACTAGAAATCAAGACTTATAGTTTTGGCAACTAAACTTGACAACAAGCTTGAGATAGCAACGCTTGCGATTTCGACCGAGCAGTGCTCTAACGGTTATGATGTAATTTTGTTTTCTGCCAAAAATTAGAAGATCCAGCACTATAAATGATGGTCAAACAAACTTTAAATGAACCCAAGTATACTGATTAAACGGAAACATATACTTCTCATTTATTTTTTACTATTTCAATTAGTTTTTGTTTATCAAAAAAAAAAAAACAATAATTAGTTTTTGATTGTACTCAGTTGTTCTTAAAGTGAACAATTTATACTAATGGATTGTTTTACTTTTATTAAACACACAATCATATTATCTACGTAAATGAAATCAAGTTTTGCAATTTGACCTTAAAACTTAATTAAGATGTCATTTGGGAATTAATTTCCAAATGTGATCAATTTTAGGTCATCATAATTTACTGTTCATCTATGGAAAATTATAGAACGAGTTATGTTCACCTTTTCTTAAGTGGGTTTTACAAAATTTTATTTGTGTGGTTGGGATGGGATTTAGGAAAAGTAGAGATGGGAAATAGGTAAAACCATCACCAATATCCTTTGGAACCATTACAGTGCCTATTGTAACAACCGAAGGATTAGAGCCATTAACAATGAAGACCCATGATTGAAAATCACGCGCTTGAAGAAATGCACGCAAAGAAATTTTACACCATAAGTAATTCTATCCATCGAAGACTGGCGGTACGTTTATAGAGATAACACTTCTGTCCATAGAGTCAGATCGCTACAAACACAGACTTGTAAGGTCTTGAACGTGTTTGCCTGCTCTGATACCAATTGAAAAAACGGTGGGTCTAACAACCACACACAATATTTCGCTTAGCAATCTGTATGGACAAACTCAAATATACTTTCAAGAGAATCGACTAGATAGTTGAATCAATCTTAAGAAAAGTATATCAAAGAGTTGTATCTCAATTTCTCAATTCAATCAGCAATCAAACAAATAGGAATTTACGAGCCCGATTGAATATAAGAAATAACTTGAACGGTACCAAAGACCAATGTTCAAGTGTCAATAACTTTATATCAACAACCAAAGGTTGGATTATCTAATTGATTGATCTTACGCACAACCTGTGATATTTCAATTATATAAACAAATATAATTCGGAAAAGAAATAACACATACACCAGAAATTTTGTTAACGAGGAAACCGCAAATGTAGATAAACCCTGGGACCTAGTCCATATTTGAACATCACACCGTATTAAGCATCTACAGACACTAGCCTACTCCAAGTTAACTTCGGACTTGAATGTAGTTGATCCCTAACCAATCTCACACTGATCAAGGTACAGTCGCGTTCCTTATGCCTCTAGAACCACGTCGGATTCTGCGCACTTGATTCTCTTAGATGATCTAACCCACAACTAAGAGTTGCAACGACCCAAAATCGAAGACTTGATAAACCAATCTGTCTCATACATAAAAGTCTATTGTATAGATAAATCTGTCTCCCTCAAATAAACCTATGAGTTTTTTTCCGTCTTTTGATAAATCAATGTGAACAGGAACCAATTGATATACCGTACTTATATTCCCGAAGAACATCCTAGAAATATCAATCACCTCACAATAATCTTAATCGTATGGTAGCGAAACAAGATATTGTGGAATCACAAACGATGAGACGAAGATATTTGTGACTATTTTTTATCTTTCCCATCGGAGATTAAATCTCGAGAAAATCTTAGAGAAGATAATACTCAATCACGATAGAAAACAGCAAGATCAGAACACGCAACTACAGAGAAAATAGTTGGGTCTGGCTTCACAATCCCAATGAAGTCTTCAAGTCGTTAAACTACAGGGTTTCGTGAAAAACCTAAGGTTAAAGGAGAATCGACTCTAGTCGCAACTAGTATCACACAAGAGGTATGGGGATTAGGTTTCCCAGTTGCTAGAGTTCTCCTTTATATAGTTTTCAAATCAGGGTTTGATAGCTTTGAAACAAAGAAATCAATATTCATCGTTAGATGAAACCTTACCTAAGAGCCAAGCTAAGTTTGTTTGAAACCAAAGCAATATCTCTCCATCGTTAGATGGTCTTAGCTTGTTACACACAAATGAAATGTAACTTCATTTAGATATGAGTAACCATACCTAAACGTGTACACCTTGTTGGCTCAACAATAGTTAACCGAAGTTAGCCATATGAATACTTTCTTATCAACCTTATTCATCTTATCAACAACTAGTTCAAATGACTCAAATGAAACTAGTTATAGAGTTGTTCAATTGTTTATATTCTCATATAAGTATACAAGACACAATTGAAGCAAAATCGATTTTGATTCACTCGAATCAAGTCATGAACATTATAGACACGGTTTGCAAAATATTGCATTCATTATTATATAAATGTATTAGTTCATGAACAAACCGATTCTAGAACTTAACTCACTCAAGTATGCAAACGGGTACGCATACTTAAGTAGCTGGACTTGGACTGTGTCCGACAGTATGCGAACAGGTACACATACTATCACACATCCAAAACAACAGTTGAATTAGTACGCGTAAGGGTACGCATACAAAAGTTCCCGGACTTCAAATGAGTTCGCCAGTACGCGTACGGGTACGCATACAAAGGCTCCCGGACTTTACCTGACCTTCTCAGTACGCATACGGGTATGCATACTATACCGGTCTTGGATCCACATATATGCAAGTACGCATACTATGTCTATAATCCAATTATGGTTAAGTGTTCTAAACTCTATTTCAATCATTGAGACATTCTTAGAGGATGACAATAGTTGTTTTCACTAACTATTAGCATCAAAGAGATTTTCAAGTTATTGAAATAATCAATACGAAACATTCCGAGTCTACATCAAATGACTGTATCACACAAATCATGTAAGATGTTACTTGGCGATTTTCACATGATCATCTTTTGACTTGCGTCAAGAATATAAGATGAACTTGGTTAAAGCAAAAGCTTACTAACACATATTTCGAGAAATATGTAAGCGAGTTGAACTCAGCTCGAAATATCAAATGTGTATAATCGAATACTATATAGTAATACGACTTTTGTCTCAAGAAGGAGATAGAGTGGAAATAGACTTTCTGAGTGATGGATGAGTTTCAGTGTCCATATACCTTTTGTCGATGAAGTTACAAGCTCTCCTTAGTAGTTCTTCGTCTTCAATTGATGAACGCCGTAAAGTTTAAAGCTCAACTACATAATCTATCCTAGTCCGAGACATTACTATAAGTAGACTAGAAATCAAGACTTATAGTGTTGATCACTAAACTTGACAAACAAGCTTGAGATAACAACGCTTGGGAGTTCGACCGAGTAGTGCTCTAACACTTTGTTGATGAAGTCCTCGTTAATGTCTTCGTTTGATCTTCTGTGTTCAATCTTCGAGGATTTTCAGTGATATCTGATACTCAATTACCAACTTCTAATCCTACTTCGGTACTGGACTTAGTAGACTAGAAATCAGGATATAGTTTTGTTCATCCAACATTGACAACAAGATTGAGATATTAAAACTTGTAAGTTCGATCGAACAGTGCTTTACCAAGTCTAATACGTCTAAATCTCAAGTTTGCGTCAAGGAAAATGCCCGGTGGAGACAAATCTAAGGTCGTATTTTATTGTTAAATTAAATTTCAAATTTCAAGTATTTGTTAGACATACTGTCACCATATATACTTACTACGAAACATTACTGTTCCGCACTAAGCATGGGACTTAATGTTGATGGCGGGTTTTTGAAAAAAGTGAAAATTATAAATTTGCATCTGAATATATACTTGAAATACATAGTCTATTCTTATATAATCTATCACCGGACATGGATATTATATGGTAATCCCTATATCCTATCTATGTATATATGTGCTAGGTATTCACCTGGCTGAACTCTTGGTATTTTATATATATTTAATGTATTTGCCGAGTATCTCAGTATTTATCTTTTTATACTGTATGACTCAGTACTTACTGCTGTATCGAATCTACATCGATTGGGTAGCTCCTAGATGGATTGACCACTGGTATATAACATTATTGTACTCAGAATGCACTGGTGATGGTTGCAACTCTTCCCCGGATGTTCTCTTACTATACAGAATATTCATAACATATTCATGTGCCACCTTCTTCCTTGACCTTGTTCTCGCAAGCTCCTAGATGGACTATCCATTAACATGGAGCAACGTTGAATATGTCCCAAGTTGCAATAATTCCACAGTGGAATCCCTTGAACTCGTTCTCTTTCTCTCCCTATATATATATAGACTCTCGTTGAGTAATATTGATTTATTATTGTACTCATAATATCTTTGTATGAACTTGTTTAGAACACAAGATTGTCCATGTAAGTCTTCGATACTTGAAGCATATTTGCTAATCATATGTTCATCGCTATAATGAATTATTGAACTTATTCATAGTCAGTTGAATTTTATACATCCCTAAAAAACAAAAAAAATTAAGATTCACAAGAACGGCTTGCGGCTAAAGGTAACTCAAAATAAAATTTAGCGTTGGCATGCTCATGCCAACCCTCAAAGAGCTTGATGCATACGAACATCGACCTCAGTGTTCAAGGATGATGCACCAAGCACCATTACTTGCTCTTCTGGTGTTGGATATAGCCAGCAACAACTCCTATTACTACGGCTAATGTCTTTTGGCACCGACATCATTTTTTCACAACATTGGCTATTGCCAACGCCATCCTCCCTTGCTATGGTTGGTCTTTCGATTCTCTAATACTAACGCAAAGCTAGTTTCCCCTTATCCATGACCACGATTGGTGTTAGCATTGTTGTTACCCCTTATCCATTCCTTGGTCCTCCTTTCATGATAGATCCTGATACTGGAGCTACTTCATTCAGTATCACGAATCTATTGTCCCTTTAATATGACGTTAATACTTTGCTAGTTTTTCATGATATTTGACTCAACGTCTCAACACTATAAAGTGCCAACACTTACAATGAGTACCCAACTAACTCAAGCGCCAAAATCTGGCATCTCTCACGAGCAATGGCGTCACCATGCCACGTAATTCTCGCATATGGCATCACTAGATATGCTCACATCATATTGCTTAGAGCTTATTGCTCACATCCTATCTCTTAAAGATTAATGTTCATCATCACTTGTGGCCTACTCTACTAGTCTCATGACACTGGTCAGTCTACTTAATTAAGCATTGAACTGAGCATCTTTCCTCACTAATTAATTAGCAAGTCATTCTTATGACTTAACCAATAAAAGTAGCAGTACTCAATCTCTATTATCAAAATTGCACGAGACATCAAATATGCCACATGAGGGTATATTCACCAAGGTATTGGTTCGTCGCTCTATAACAACATATGCAGTGTAGCAACACACCCATGATGAGAAAGCTACAACTACTATAAATAAGTTACTCAACATATTCACAGGGTTATCTGAGACTTACACGGACAAGGATTATCTTTATATTCTCTCGGCTTCCTCTCAGTCTTACATAGTATGAATGGCTATGTCTTGGATTAGGCTAGCCTTGTACGATTTTGATCTCTCTGTTGATGGTGGATTTTCAACAAAGGCTAAAATCGTAAAATCATGATCTTGCATGTTTCTGACATGGCTTCAGGAATATATGTGAAACTCATATTTTAGGATTCGTGAAAGATCATTTCACAATCTCTGACTGAGCATACACCCTCTCAGAGCTCTGTATGAATATGTTATTCGTAAAGCCTCATACCGGCTGAGCTTTTCGACACTTCGCATATTTCATCAACACCTCTATATAGAATCGAAATGATTAGACGGCTCCTAGACATATTGCATGATAGTATAGAGTGTTAACGTTTTTGGGATACCACATTATTCCCTGACTATGTAGAGAGAATATGTATAGAATCTCTTAACGATGGGACGGCTCCTAGACATGCATATTGCATGCTAGTATAGAGCGTTAACCTCTTCGGGATGCCACATTGTTCCCCGACTATGCACAATCGATATTCAGAATGAGTATGATGCTTCCATCATCTCATACTTCATTCTCGAATAAACTCGCTCCTAGACATACCGCATGCTAGTGTAGAGAAATTCATAGATTAAATTCTAGCGCAACATTCATCAATCGAATTCCTAGAAAAATAATATATTTTATCTCATTACTTTGTTTCATGGCTTATTCCTGGCTGAATTCCATGAATTAGTAATAGATAATCAATCTATCTGATTACTCCGTTTCATGGCTTATTCCCCGGCCGAATTCCATGAATTAGTGATAGATAATCAATCTATTTTATTACTCCGTTTCGTAGCTTATTCTCAGCTGAATTCCACGAATTAGTAATAAATATTCATTGTTCGGGCATCTGGGCCACCACCGAGTAAGCCCCGAGAAAATGGTGCGAGTGTACTTAACAATAATGCACGAACGAGCACCCAAATGCATAAACGAGCATTCAAAAATATGGATGAACGAGGAAACCTGTGCAAAATCAGAAAAGGAAAATAATTAAAAAATAATAAAGAGCCGCGCACGGGATGGGGCCCACCGGCCGGCCGGCCATGCCGCCGTGGTCGGTCCCATGCCTCTTCCTTTTATTTTTTAACTTATTCTATTATTTTTCCTTGTCTCTTGAAAACTCCTTGTTTGAGCAAACTTCCTCGTTCGAGCAAAACTCCTAGTTTCTCCATATTTCCCCTCAAGTGATGAAAAATAATAATATAAAATATGGAAGAACACGGGACCGAGCACACCCGCCGGCCGGCCATGCCCTGACCGTGGCAGGTCCCACATCTCCCAATTCCTTATTTTATTATTATTGTTTCTTCCTTCATCTCATGAAACTCCTTCGTTTGAGCAAAAACCTTGGTTTTTTCATATTTTCTCAAATATTGCTCGAACTATCAAAAAGCTAAAAAGTCAACTGGTCACATGACCGACCGGGCTTCTCACGACACATATTAAAATATCATTATTTTAATATTCTCAGAATATTGGTCGAGCGAGAAAAATTCTACTTGCTCACTCAAGCAAAATCGAGAGTTTCAGTCAAGATCAAACTCTTCTGAAAATCCAAAATATTGCTCAAACGCGCACCAGAAAATACCAAAATTCTTAGGATTGAGTCACGAATAATGTGGTGACACGGGCATGCCACCTTGACCGACCAAGGTCGGACCTTAGGATTGCAGAAGTTGGTCCCACATCCTATTAACGGTTTTGACCTAATTAATCCTCTGCAGTTCATATTGGGTTCAAACTCTTTCCAACCAACTTGGAACTTGATCAATCGACCACCAGCTGGTCCCACGACCACCAAGGGCCGGTTTCACACCCCTCGGTCAGTCCCTCATCTCTCCATAATTAGGTTTTACCACCTAATGCTCAGACGAGCACTATTTAATAATGATTAAACGATCATTTGATCATCTTTTTACCAACTGGTCTACAAAAGACTTTGGTGCACGCTCATTCGAACACTTGTGCGCTACATGGTCGGCCATCATCCCATGTAGCCGGTCCCTCTCTCGCTCATTGGTTGATTTTCAGTAAATCATCAATTGATCAACAATTGACGAAAATTAGGGTTTCAAATCAAATGCTTTGCAAAGCATAATTCTGAACACACTCGAACCCTAATAATTTTATGTTGATCTAGCAATCAACATTCTAATTAATTAATACTCCCTCCGTCCCACTATTAGTTGACCTATTTTTTTCTTTAGATTTTGTCTCATTAAGAGTTGATTTTATATCATTTGATACTCATGTTTGTATTCGTTACGTAGGTGTTTTAAAATGCATTTCAATGATATAAAATTTACCAATATCCGTGGTATAGTTTGAGAGATAAATCATTTCTAAATTATACTACTAGGTCAATTAATAGTGGGACGGAGGTAGTATTATTTGGTCCCGCTACCAATAATTCATGAATCAAGCAATATTGCTCAAACGAACAATATTTGCTTAAACTCATAATTTTTATTTTGCTCATTCAACTAGGTTCAGAACTCATTGATTCAACTATCAACATTCGAGAATTCCATTGATCCAGCAATCGATACTCTAATTTAATATTTGGTCCTGCTACCAACATTTTTGCTCGACTGAGCAACATGGTTCGAAGGGACGACCATCCAATATTTGTGATTTCTACTCTGTCATTCGATCATTCATGATATATTAGATCAGAAATGTGCATTCAGCATAATTCAACGATATCTCTGACTTCCTGTCGAACATATCAAAATAAGTCCTCGATCGAGCAACCTCATCGGACGATCATTCAAATTCCAAAAATATCATTATTACCTCGACTGGTAAAATGATACATCACAATTCATCAAGACTCAACGTCTGAACGTGTCCCAGCAGACACCTTATGCTCAATCCATGAGTCCCAGAGCATATCACATTCGTTCATTATGCTCGACTCATCAAGACTAAGACTCATTGGCTGTTCATGTTAACAACTGACTAATCAAATACACGTCTGCCTTGCAGACTCCATGTTCGCGAGACATCAATCACGTCATATAGGGGATAATCACTAGGGTTTTGGTCTGGCGGCCTACGGCACATGTGTTCACCCACGATGATAAATGTGAGTAAGTCGTGCAAGCGGTTGAGGAAGTTAGCAAAGTAGTGGATGGACAATCAACCAAGTCTCTGCATGGCATGGAACTGGTTTTACCACGATTTCCCACTTTCCCATTCTTTCACTCGAGCAACCATCACACTTACTGGGATCAATGTGTTTACTATTCTGGCAATATAAATAAGTCTCTGAATCCACGATTGAAAAACAGAAGAGTTCTCATCCGAGCAATCACTCTCAAGAATTCAATCAATCAACCATAACTTATTCGAACTCAACAGTTCACATAATACTTGCAGAAACCTTCAACACATCCACAATCTTTGATCATCCTTGATCTCACACACTTCTCAGCTTCCCTCCTACAGATCGACCCTCATCCCTCTTTGTGACCGAATTGACTCTGGAACGGCCATTGTCTTGGTTTAGGCTGGAGTCCTACAGATTGATCTCTCAAACTCAAAGCACTCCCGTGCAGTGCATCTGTTAGAAGCAGGTTTAAGCAGTTTGCTCGGTCGAAGAGTCTCCGTCCGCACGGTCGTCTCTTCACTTCCCTAGAAAAACAACAAATCGTTTTTCTACATCTACACTCTCGAATCTAAGTACTTTTATAATCCATTTTTTAGCCGAAAACACCGTCGTACTCTTCTTCATACGATGATCATCAATAGTAGTTAAAACCTATCCAAATTTAAAAATACAAAAACACGAATTGTTCTCGGACGGTACAGGTTTTTGGAGGACACTTTTCAACAGTTGTTAAACTGGGCCTAAAATCATTATAACACTTGGAACATGGGTTCCTTCATGGACTCAGCTTCAACTCATTCTCTTGATGTCGCTGTCTCTTAAGTTTCCGTTAGTAAAAAGAAACCCAGAGTTTGTATTTATGTATGAGCTCATCTATTATTGCTATGGAAATACTGGTTCTTGGTTAGAATAGGGTTGGATTTTGAGTTCCAAATATAATTTGGATTCAGTGTCGGATATGATTTCTAAATTTGAGGTTGAGACTCTGTAACAAAAAAAAAACTGCCAAAATAGAATTTGAGAGCCATTCAGTGTTTTAAACATTAGAAACATAGATTATACCATTAGGTTTAGAACTTAATGTATGTACATATATAATTGTATATATATAACACACAGGTACTGTACAATTGGGTCACCAGACAGAGGCAATAGGACTGCTCTCCTACAGGCATTAAAAGAAAAACACCCTGAAGAAAACATCTATATACTTACTTTTAAGACCATTAGCCGTAGTTAGTAGAGAGAAAAGAAGGCCGTGTATAAGCTGGAGCAAGCGAGAAAGCGAACCACAATTCCAGCTGTACAATGTGCTCAAATTTACAATCCTCAGAAATGCACCTGTTTAAGAGAACAATTTTATGCGCAATTCAGTACTGAACCCAAGACTCCAAGCTCAGTAACAGTCTGGCCCATTCCACTTTCTCGTCTGTGTAGAACTTTCACAAACTCATTCGCACTTAAATTCCCATCAGCATTTGTATCAAATACATGGAATATGATGTCAACTACCTTGTCAGAGAGAGTGACACCACATACCTGGAAATTTTAGAAGAGAATAGAACACTATGTTAAGAAGACCATCATATATAAGCCATTTACTGTCCCATACGAGAAGCCATTTTCTGTCCATCATAAATGGACAGTAAATGGCTTATGAACATATACAAGTCATAGTAGTGTACAGTAGTATTTACATTGGAAGCAGCTCGCTGAAAATCCTTCTTTGTGAATAAGCCATTTACTGTCCCATACGAGAAGATTGCCAGAGACAATGGAGCTAATTTCTTACGTATCTCTGCAAAAGCCATGAATTCTTCCAGTGTAATGCGGATCTCACTGAGATGTGGTTCATTGTCTAGTTTATCGACCCGGGCAAGGAACTGATTTATATTGCTCATATCAGCTGCAGCTACCATGGACAATGCAAAATCCTTAGCTGATATAGTTCCTCGGCGCTTGTAATCATAGTGATTGAACTCCAGGAGCAATATCTAAAATCTCATAAAAGATTTAACATCTGATTAGCGAACCATACACTCGTAACTGATAATTAACCTAAAGAATAAGAAATATGAAAGCAGGTGCCTCCATTAGTATTGACCAATGACTATATATAAGCATCTCAAAGTCAGATCCTAATATTACACAATTGAAATATAGATTACTTCCCAATTTCTTAACAGCACTTTCTCCCTTTACTTTTTGCCATATTTTCCTCTAATTCTACCAGCTTTTTATTTGCATAACCAAATCTTCATCTCAATCAAATTCACAATGTAAAAGGTGACATTTCCCTACAGAAAAAACTTCTTCACAATTTTACAAACTACTTTTTTTTTTTTTACAAACCAACATATCCATAATTCCTAGATATGTAACAGTAACATGGATATGCATGCATGTAACCACCCACTGACCTAAAGGGAAACGTAGACTGGGGTGGCATATAAATTTTCTGAAGTATCAAGTAAATGAAACATTTGTGCTTTAACGAGGTAGTTTTAGACTGTAATTGAGTTGACAAAATTGGGAGAAAGAGAGGGTTGGCATAGAACGATAGAAATTGCAAAGCTGCACTTCGGGCTCACCTGAAAATAGATTGGTTGGGTAAAGAATAAAGAGGAAGACTCAGTGCTCCCAAATTATCATCTGTTACACATACAATAAGAATCACAAAGCCTAAGTTTTGCACGGGAAAATGCTGTCTGCCTTAACATGGAGGTGACTTTTTAAGAACTGAATCACTTTGATTCCTCTTCTCCCATTCTTTTGTCTTTTATCCTTCATTTTTATATTTTCTTATGGTTTACCCGAACATAGTTGCAGTAACGACGTTCCTGGTGAAAGTACATTGTCACTGGCATGCACTCACAACTTTACATGAACAAGAATCTAAAGCAGCAAAGCCTTTAGACTCCCTGTCCTACACGCACGTGTTTGATTATCGAGTACCCGCATTCCCGATATAAGAATAACTAAGAATAGAGCAAGAGAACCTAGAACAACTATGTACTTAAAAATGCCATAACGGAGTGCAGTGTTCAATTCAAGTATTCAACTAGTTAGGGCGTCAGACCTGATGAACATTTCCATTACATAGTGTTAAGAGATCGCAAAATTATTGGCGCTAGCAAATAGTTAACAAGGCCATGAGACGGAAACTATACGTACCTCATTGTGCAAATTTCTCAAAAATTCAACGAATTTTTCATGTTGTAAGCATGATGTTCCATCCTTGCCAAAAAAATATTCCAGCAGACCTCCATTTTCAACAGGATAGCTAACTTTTAGACCAGTGCGCTTTCCATCCCTATGATGAGCTCCTTGCCTATTGAGCGCTCGCATCCAAGTCATCACTCTCTTAAACTCGTCCCTGTCTATCTCTCTGGAAATAAACAATATCAATTAATCAACACAACTACGCATAACTCAGCCAGACAAGGATGAAAAGACATTATAAACTGTCAAGAGTTTAGCGTTTGAGTAATAGTACAACAATCATGTCATTTATCTTTATATTTCCCAAATTTTCACAAGCATCATAAAAAGTAACATCTTAGTATATGACATTATATTTTGTGCTAAGTTGACTTTTTAAGGAAATCCATGTATATCAAAGCAGCCAAACGGAAGCTATGTTAAAGATAGGTCTGTTAGTACAAGCAGAAAAGATCTGAAGAATTACCGGATTCCAGAAAGGATATCGTAAGAAAGTTTTGCCTTTTG
>JAJJMB010007708.1:28408524-28433937 GCA_023531105.1 Papaver atlanticum | reverse complement strand
TATTGCTATCGATTTCCACACCTTTGATCATACTATTTGATTGTAAAGGAAATCAATTATATAGGCTTAATCTGTGGGAGGCAGATTTGGTTTAAAGTCTTCAATTGAGTTGAAGCAACTCTTAGTTGTTGTGACGTCATCTAAGGGAATCAATTGCGTGGAGTCCTGCTGGGATTCAAGAGGCGTAAAGAGCGCGACTATACCTTAATTCGCGGGATACCTTTTAGGGATCAACTACATTTCAGTCCTGTTTTGGGGTAAAAATTGATTCTGCTGGTTTTGGTAAATTTGGGTGTGCCGCCGAGAAATAAATCTAAACCCTATTCAAATGCACTGCATAGGAGTACTTTAGATTCGAGAGATCAATCTGTACATTCCTGTTCTAAACCAAGAAATGGCCGTTCCAGTCTTGCTTCGGTCACAAAGTGAAGGAGAAGGGTTAATCTTATGGAGGGAAGCGAAGAAGGTGTTGAGATCAGAATGGTCAACTCTGAAGGTGTGGCTATTTTATGACTTGTATCAGAATATGGAACTGGCTTGCAGAATGTAAGCTATCAGTTCTTGGTGTTTTTATGGATACTTGTGTTGATAACACTTGTGTGTTACAAGTCAAGATTGAGTGCACTCTGATCTCGTTGGAAGTGGAGACAGTTAAGTAGTGGAGAAGTGGGGATGTTTAAAAGGTGGTGACCATCACGTTTCCGTCATGAGGGAAGACTGGTCATCCTTACACCCACTACTCTATTACTGCTGTTAAACGTCCTCCCTTTCCTGACACTTTATCGTAATGGGCGTATTGCGCGCCACAAGCTGTAAACTGCCAGAACAATACCCTGGTGAACATCCCCCAGTTTGTGACATATTTGATGTCTCGAGTATTTTCGTGGAAAATATGCAGCAAGTTGCTGAATGGGTCTTGTTTGCAAGACCTAGTTATTCTGACCAATCACGTGCAAGCCAGGCGGCGGGTGGTCATGTGTGGCAAGCCAAGTCACGAGACTTTCCGCAAAGAATAACATGTGGCGCTATTATGTTAAATAACTAAGTTATTTGTGAAACCGATACTTATAAAATATCGTATTAATCGATGCATGTAAAGCATCGCTTTTAAACAAGCAGTTCAAAATAATCGATACATGTGAAACATCGTTGTATAGAGCCTTTCTTGGTTGGTCGCGGAACCTAATGTCTTAAAAGGAGCGTGACCGGCCAATTTCAGGAAGCTGCTGGGAGCTGTTCATGCATGCCAAAAGCAGGCCGGTCGGTCTCTATAGGAGAGTGATGGCTGGTAGCCATTTCGACATCCTATTGGTCGGTCCAAGTTAAATCTTGACCGGTTAAATTGGCTAGCCAAATTGGATGGCTGAGATGATTTGCGGCAGTTATTGGTTGCCGCTAATTTATTTAAGATTTTTATAAGGAGCGCGGCCAGCCATCTTTGGGCGCGCGTTTAGGAGCCATATGGGAGGCCGCGGCTTGGCCGATTGCTCCTCATGGAAGAGGGGCGGCTAATTTTCACGGCCACATCTTTTTTGGTGCCTAGAATAGAAGTTTGGTCGGATAATTCGTCTGGCGAAGTTGGGCGGTTAAGATTATTTGCGGCAGTTAATGGATGCCGTTGATTTGATTTAGATTTTATAAAAAGCCGTGTGGCCAACCTATTTTAGGGCCAACATTTTTGGTGTTGGCGCCGCGTTGGGAGCTTGTTCGTCTGGCCAGCACAATAGTTGGGCCGCTGGTGAGCGTATCTGCACCTTGCCTTTTAATTGAGGTTAAATCTAGGCCGATCAATTCGGCTGGCGAAGTTAGACGGCCGAGATCGTTTTGCGGAAGTAATATACCGCTGCTTAACATGAATTCGGGTTTTGTAACACGCACGACCAGCCTACTTTGAGCAATCGGTTTGATGTGCTCTTGGCATGTCGTGGGTAGTTCGACTGGCCAGGGATGGAAATGGGTTGCTGGCGAGCATACCGACACTTCATTGGTCGTTTGAAACGAAATCTAATCCATCCAACTAGGCTGGCTAAGGTTTACGGATGCGATGAGTTTGAGACTATCATGTCCAGTCTTAACTTGTTGAACTTCTTTTCAACAGCGCTACTAGCCTTGCTCTGGCTAGTGGTCAAGGATGTTGCTGGCGGGCTAGGAGGATTCCGATTGGCTGGAATGATAGTGAGCCCGCCGGTGGACATCATGGAGTTTGCTTGATCTCGTTGGGAGGAAGCCAAACTCATTAGGTTGGCCTGCCAAATCGTGTGGCCGTGATTGTTTTTGAGACTGACATGGGAAGCCTAGATTAGATTCCTTAAGGAATTAGGCGCATCGACCAACCAACTTCCAACTTTATTTAAAAAATGCGTGTGTCGGGCTTAAAGCGATCTGATTGGTCGATGGGAAAGGGGCCCGGCAAGTAGCAACATGGAGCGTGGCCGGACGGCCACAGGTGGCGCCTGCTAAGGAAAATCAGTCGGCCAAGTGGCGCGGCCACGCCTCCTCTTGTTGCTACTCCTATTCGCCGCGGCTCCTCTTTATTTCTTGTTTTCTAATTTCTGGTAGGACTTTGCTCCTACTAGATCCATGGCGGATTAATTTCCTAGCTTACCTAGGTTTCGTCTCGACTAATAGGGTTCGAGATATTGCGCAGGGCGCAAAAAACCTAATTTTTGCAAATTAATTACGCCAAAATTTGAATCTTGTGAGCTATCACGAAATTGATAAATTCTGTGTGTTAACACAAAATTCTTTTATTCTTAGAGAGCAGTTAGCGCGTCTTCTGATTGAGTATTTTCATGCAGACCTTAATCTTGATACTTCGGGAAATTCATTCTACTCAGCTGCGAGTGAACACTAATTGTCATGTCATACCAATGTTAAGGGTTCAGCCGGGGAACATAGCACAGGAAAAATACTCAATAAGCCATACATTAATGAATAATGCAGGCGAGAGATAAAATCTATAGAATATTTGGGGTTGTTGCTACACGCACCATTCTGGGTAAATTTTATATATAAATATATTGAATTGCTCAATACATATGTAAGTAAGGAGGCCTGGGCACTCATCACTCTTAAATGGCTCAGCTTCTTTGCAGAACCACATCACATTAAATACAAGGTTTTACAATTTTATCCCTGAACTAAAAACCACCATCAACATTAAGTCCCCTACTTAGTACGTAACAGTAACATTGTTGCGGGGTAAGCACTAGATGGTGATAAATAAAGATGAAATTTACGAGGCAAAGTAGACAAATGTTACCAGGATAGAGGCCGACTCAGTCTTTGGGAAAGACACGTTTAGTGAGGTGTCAAAGCATACAGTCCTCCTAGTACACGTCAACTATCTCCAGGCAGATAAGTATCTAATCGGTTAATATCCCGCATCCAAGGCCTTTATATGCGGCAGGTAGAGAGTCTTTTTTTTCCCGATCTTGCGGAATATTAAAGGGAGAACTTGAGCTTTTCATTCCATACCGATCATCACAGAGTTCACTCATCTTCTTTCCAGGTATTGCTTCATATTCTCTTGTAGTTAGTTTTTTTTTTTTTTTTTTTACATAGGTTGTTTATATAACCATAATGCTTCTCTGTAGTGCATGATGGGAACTCCTGGTGATGATTATTATTCTAATTCTCCGGGGAAGAGTTTTGAAGTTGACAAACCCAGGGTTACCGCATTCGAGAAGGTATTAGCTAAAATTGATCCTCCATTTCGTGAAGCTGGTCGAGCCATATAAGGTATGCCTCTCACACATTTACGTATCGTTCAAGAGCGTGTTCAAGCTATCTTGGATTCGGTTAGCATGGAGGAAAAGTGGAGGAGGGATGAAGCGTCTCAGCCAACGAGTGACAGGGCTGAAAGATTTGCGGCTCGGCTAAAACGACGAAGGATTGAGCACGAGCGTCCTTCTAGTGAGAATAAACTATATTGCCCTATTCATAACGGCATCATAATTCTCGACTCTGATGTGGAGGAACCGGAGCATCCTCAAGAGGTTGTTGGAGCGGTTTCTAAAAAGGATGACGATGCATCTTCCAAGGAAAAGATTGACGTAGCTTATGGAGAAAACATTGAAGCGTCCTATGGAGAACATCGAAGCGGCTTCTGAAGGTAACATTGAAGCGGCCTATGGAGAGAACGTCGAAGCGGCTTCTGAAGGTAACATTGAAGTAGCCTATGGAGAGAACGTCGAAGAAGCTTCTGAAGGTAACATTGAAGCGGCTTCCGCTTCTGGAGAGAACGTTGAAGCGGCTTCTAAAGAGAACTCCAGTGAGGGCGCCATTAGCCCTAGTTTTGATGTTGATAACTAGATTTTCCACTTCGTTATCCCCCTTCGTAGATAAGCATCTTTTCGTAGATTGTAGATTCTTTTTGATATTCAGTGATTTTATTTATGTAGATGGAGCCAAGGCTTCATCGAATAATAATCTTTTATTCGTGCTGCTTTAATAAACTTATGTTTCCAATTGGATGAATGAATGAAATCTCCTGACCGAGAAATCCAAAACCTCGGAAAAAATCTCGAAATACCTTGGAACTTTAGTCGCCACATCCTTTGGTTGAATTTCAGTAGAGCCTCATATTCGTTCCTCGAAGGCCACGATTAGTACCTTGATTGCGAAAACGATCTCCCCCATTCTATCAAGGCGATGTGGACAATGGGAAGGCGACACACATAAGTGATGATGTGTTTTCTTTTCATGTGACTGGATACCGCTTCCATGATGGTATTTATTATGTGTAATCCTAATAATAACATCTATAAATAGGGGATGTAATGATGAAAATTAAGGATTCGGCCACGAACCTGCAACTTTCATTTGAAATTACCCTTGTATATCACATGTGTTGTGCTTCCGTGAACAAGAAATCCAAGAGTCGTATTTGTTAGGTGTGGAGGCTCTATCTCATATTAATAGCGCGTGTGGCGTGATTGGACACGTCTGAAGAAGCGGTTGAAATCCAAGAGTACCACATGCGCTAGATTGCTGCTTCCTGATCCCGTGAAGGGATTTTTCAAAATCTGAAGATTGCGGATGGCAAAACTTCTTTCCGGGATCTAGGCACAGTGAGGTGATGATTGAGAGGCAGTTTCTCCGTTGAAGCAGGCTGCACTTCAGGACGCTTTCCCAAAATCGTGTACTGGCTGTTTGATGAATTCCTTTGGTCACCTTTCTTTTCCTTTATGTATTCCACTCTTTGGTTTTTTTTTAAAGATATGAGATGTCTCTTTGGTTGTTTTATTTTCTCTGGTTTCGAATTAAGGGGTAATGATTTTGTGAGGGTTTGGGTTTACTTGAGATGATTCAGGAGTAACAAATTTTACTTTAAAGAAAATGATACTTTGATAAATTGAAACCCTAATCATGAATGCAAGCAGTGCAATCATTTTGGAGGAATTAAAAGTATTGCATAAAAAGGGAAATTGCTAAAGGAAACACTAAAAAGAATTTTGGATGAAAGGGCGGCACAACATCTTAGGTATTGAAGGGTTTGAGCCACCGGGCATGCATTACTACGCCTCCTAGCTTGCCAGCATTGGTGAGCTTACAGTAACCTCCAAAAATATCTTCTTCCACTAGGTACGGCTCATCTTTCCCTTATGCGGAATCAGATGGAGCAGGTTGGGCAGAAACTCTCACTACCATATCTCCAACTTGAAATGGGTTTGGGAGTTGCGCCATTACTTTCTTAGACTCCTCATTTTTAACTGTGACAGCTTCTAGACTCTTAATAGAATACTTGAAAGGACCAGTATCCCATTCACATCTCCTAATGACGGCTAGGTTGATAATCGGATCGTGTCCCCAAGCCTTGGCGGAAGGAGGAGTGACTGGTTGTAAAAAGGGTTGTTCAATAAGACTTATTTGTGTCCGGAATCTGCGAACAAATGCTGATACGCTCTCTTCGGCAGTTGTGTCACATTCGCGAGTTGTTGATACGGTAACAAGTAGTCTTCAGGATTGGACGGCTTGTTGGAGACCCTTACAGGTATAGACACTGGAAAAGGACATACTCCTAGCTTTTCCTTGTTATCGTGTTATTTATTTTTCCGTTAACAAAACTTCTGGTGTTAACGGAAAGGACCCTTTCCTCGTTAACAAAACTTCTGGTGTCTGTGTTATTTGCCAGGTATAGACACTGGCAAAGGACCCTTTCCTCGTTAACAAAACTTCTGGTGTCTGTGTTATTTATTTTTCCGCATTATATTGTTTATCTTTATAATTTAAATATTACAGGTTGTGCGTTGATCAATCATAGTAGACACATCCGACCTAGTTTGTTGATACGACTTGATTGATTCTTGGATATTGGTCTTTGGTACCGTCCAAGTTATCTCTTTGTGATAAGGTTCACAAATTTGATTCTGTAAACGTTCAAATCGCAAGAGAGAGAGATATAACTCTAGATAATATTCCTTGATTGAGTTTAACTCTCTGAGTTTTATTGAGTTTGTCCATACAGATTGCCTAAGGAAAAAGTGGTGCTGTAGTTTGGTACCCCGCGTTTTTAATATAAAATTATCTTTCCATGGAATAGGGATAAGCAGCTCGGAAACGCAAAAAACAAAGTGGACTATTGTGAAATTCATCAATTTTAAAGCCACCCGACAGACTCGTGCAGAGATCTGATGAGGGTAGTGCAAGAAATGATCGACGATGGTAAGCTTCTGGAATTCACCCCTCCCCCCCAAGTGACAGGAACTCCAATACATCGTGTGGAAATCCCATGGGAGGTACAATACTTGGGTTGTAATACAATTTCTCATTCGCCTACCACGATGGCAGCATTGGAGGGAAACATCACTTGGCGAATCCATAAACACAATTTCGAAGGGAAAGAGGTGTTAAACGTGGTAAAAGAGCCACTGATGGAGGACTGGATGAAACATCCGATCAGCTTCTTAGCCTCTGAGGCACCTGACGTTGGGTGATGTGTTGAGATAGTGGTAAAAAAAATTCAATTCTTAGACTTTGATTTTAGATTTAATAATAGAAAACACTAAATATAAACAAAATATATACACAAGATTGTCACAATATCAAGAGAAAATGGGACCCAAGATTCCACCATTCATCACATTCAATTGGTTCATATAATGATTAATAACATTTCTAGCTCCTTTATTGACTCTATTTCTTTGCCGAAAGTAGATTTTATAAAACATTAATTGTAAATCCTAAACATGACGCATCAAAAGCTCTAGGTCTAAGCATACACCATCAAATAAAATCACAAATAATTAATAAAAATTATAAAACAATTAACAACAATACAAAAAGTCATGAAGAATCAATTATAGTTACCAATCAATTATGATACATGGCTTCCTCCGACGTCCCAGTGTTCGGTTTAGCTCTTCATGGTGAAAATACGCTCAAAATAATAATACATGGCTCAAAAGGTGTTTTTATTGAATAAATAATATAACACAGAGATTTGCAATGCTGTATTGGCGTCACAGAAATCATTGTTACTAAAACTGTTGTAAAACTGAAGATAATAATTGCTAATGGACTGTTACAGGATTTTGAAATTTAAGACGCTAAGAAATACGACTATCCTGCACAACTTTATGTTCTTCAGCTCTGTCTTTTTCCTGCTGCTGATGCAACTCCTCCTGCAGCTTGATTTTTAGCTCTGCAACGTACCCCAACTCTCGATACCTCTTCTCTAGTGCTCTAATAATCCTTCTATACACCACAGGTGATGATAGTTCGAGAAAGATTTCCTTTTTCTTTCCTCCCAAGTCTCGGTCTTTCCTTCTTAATTTTCTTCTCAACGCGTGAACTGCAGCTGTAGAACTATTCACAAGATACTATAGATGATATCTTTCCCTTATCTCTATATAGCTGCCAATTATTCAACCAAAATTTCCTGGTAAACACCCGATAATTCTTCCACTTCCCTATGTTATTTTAACCGAGATTTTAATCCCTTTTTAAGCTTCCAGAACACGTCATTCAATACCTGTATATGGTAAGAAGATTATCATGTACCAAATCCCTTGAAAATCTCCCATATAACTGCCAGTTATCATACAATCTCCCGATATACTCTCCATTCCCTGTTTAATCGAGATATGTGTTAGAAACCTTCATTTTCTTCGAACCCAAATCACTTACCAAACCTGTTTTGGCTCTACAGATCGATACCAGCCCAAATCCATCTAAAACTCCGACTATACCTCCCCAAATATTAATCCAGCAAACTCGCAGGTTGGAAAATCAGTTTTCCTGTTTCATCATCAAACTCGATATCCAGCCTAAATCAGTCCATCAAATCACCCAAACCAGGCCTATTAACCCATTCAAGTCCATCTCAACCACATCTGACGATTGAATCTATCTCAAACTGTCCAAAAATCAAAACACAAAGTACGCAGTTGACTGGTTGATGTTCCCGCCAATTTCCATTTTTAAACAAAGAAGATGAGTGCCCCTTATCCGGACTAAGGGTGTGAATAGCAAGTGGCTACCCCTTATCAACTGGGTGCCCATTATCCATTTGATAGGTGTAAATAACATTTTTCTGGGGCATTTCCAAGATACTTCTGGGGTGCGTGTAGTACATCTCTGTGATTGTCTTTAGTAATTTTCTCCAGAGGTTCAAATGCCACTTTTCGAGCAATTTTTTCCACAAAAGCTTATTTCTCCAAAAACTCCTACAAAGACATAAAATAACATAATAAGTACAAAATCGAGCACTATCAATATATAAAATTTAGATTATATCAGACACAAAAATATTTCTATCAGTGGGGAAACCACAATGATCCTCTGGTAGTCACAATGACCATCGCACTTCCCGAGCCTGAAGGTGACGAGGAGAAACCAAAGGCGTTACCCTGGGCATTGCCTAAAATGCTAATCGATAGAGGAATCTCAGTAGAAATATTATTCTATGATACGTTCCAAAATATGGGCGTAAAAGATGAATGCCTCATTCCATCAACATACAACATATTCGGGTTCAATGGTTCGTCGACCAGGCCCCGAGGAGAAATAA
Source organism: Papaver atlanticum (assembly GCA_023531105.1). NCBI lineage: Eukaryota > Viridiplantae > Streptophyta > Magnoliopsida > Ranunculales > Papaveraceae > Papaver > Papaver atlanticum. The sequence continues at coordinate 28,424,924 of JAJJMB010007708.1, read as the reverse complement.
CCCTGGAGATTCGGGTGGGAAGAATCCTGACCCTAACTACCTTCTGTGTAATAGATGTAGTTTCACCTTACACTAAAATTGCCAGATGATCCTAGGATCATGGAATCAAAGGAGTCGCATCCACATACCACAAAAGACTAAGGTTCCCGACACCCGATGGGATCGCCGAGATCGTAGGATATTCTGGTGAAACGAGGTACCGTTATGATATGGATGTATGTAATGGTGATAACAAAGTTAATTCCCCTAAAACAAGGAAGAAGAGAGCCAAAAAGCCAAAAACCATGAGGAAATCGATATTTACATCGTAGAAACAAACGAGGCTAGAAGGTCAAACTCCATGTGAGTTGCTTCCTCGATTAAATCTACAAAGCCATTATAGCAATTAAAGAGCCTCCCTGAAGTTGAGGAGCCTAAGATGGACTTCTCGGCCTCAGAATCCACGAAGGACGTAAATATCAGAACGATTGAAAACCCTTGGATTGTTAAAATTGGGACCCTCCTCGATCCAAAGGAAGAGGAAAAACTAGTACAAGTACTAAGGGAGTATTCCGACATCTTCACATGGAGAATGAAGGATATTCCAGGGATAGACCCCGAGGTTTGTTGCGATCATTAAAAAATCAACTCGAAGCACAAGCCCATGAGGCAAAGGATTATGAAAGTTGCGCCCGAATACCAAGAGGCAGTTTAGAACGAATTAAAAACTATGGAGGCATCGGGAGTCATTCGAGAAGTACAATATCTGATACTGATATCTAACAGGGTGATCGTACCAAAGTTAAATGAAGGAGTGTGAATATGCATTGACTTTAGTGATCTCAACAAGTCATGCCCAAAGGACAGCTTTCCACTTCCTAACATTGACCAACTGGTAGAAGCAACTACTGGATACGGGTTGTTATCGTTGATGGACAGATATTCAGGTTATAACCAGATCCCACTAGCAGAGGAGGACCAAGAGTACATTGCCTTCTTTACTCCACGAGGACTCTACTGCTACACGAAGATGCCATTTGGACTGAAAAATGCAGGCGCGACATATGAGAGACTTATGGAGAAAATGTGAAAAGACGAGGGTACCCAAATATACCACATTCTTAAACTTTTCCACCTATAAGTCCTCTTACCGAAAGTGATTGTCTATGGACTGAGTCGAGAAAATACAACGAATCGGTATTCACACTTTGTGTGATCGTCTATGGATACGAGATCGATACAATACAACAATCAAAGTGTGATTACTTGATAATAGGTTCGGACTTAACCAAACTCTATAGGATCACTATCAAGTAATATGGAGTTAACATTTTTGTAATTTACTTTAAATTATAATAACAACAATTATAATTGCGCAAAATAAAAGTAAATGACACATCAAGATTTTGTTAACGAGGAAACTGCAAATGCAGAAAAACCCCGGGACCTAGTCCAGAATTGAATACTCTCAGAATAAAGCCACTATACAAAATCACACCAACTTCGTATAGTTGAGACCAAGCAACTAAACCTATAGTTCACCTAGTTTCTTCAGTATCCCTGCGCTTTCGATATTCAATAAGTGCACGCACTAGAACAATTCCTTTGGTTCGTATTCCAAACAGTAAAGGAACAACAAATATGTTCGGTAACAACTCTTTTCAATATCAGTGATATGAGTTAGACAATAGCTCTTCTGTTTAATCCAATAAACTCCTTTGTCGGGTTTAGATCAATCTATCCAACAACTTCCAAAGTAGCAGAGTTTAGATTATGCAATCAATAATATGATCTTATCAAGATGCTAAATACTGATGCCGATCTACGCAACTAATAAATCAAATCTATCAAAGATAAATCGATTATAGTTGTATCCCAGCCGATCAAGTTTTGTGCACACCAAAGATTATGAACCCAAATCAGAAATCTTATTCGTCTTCAAATCTTCTTAAATCTTCAATAAACACCTGCACACCATAACTTGAATCTCTTGTGATCAATCATACACAGAACGAAGTCTGTTAACAATGGATTATCACAAGACGTCTTTAGATCTACAAACAGTTCTAAAATTCCCGCCGACACTTCGATCTAGTTTGAGTGAATCTTATATCAGAAGAGAAGATTCTCAAGAATAAACAAACTAGGTGCAATCAAAGTTCAACAACCGTTAGTCAATTAAATCAAATCAAAAACTAATATTACTGCAATTATCTAGTTTCCCACCAATGGTACTCGTAGAGCTTCTTGATCCCATAGAAGTCTTTAAACGAGCGGTCGTAAGAGATTTCGCCTAATTAGGGTACTTTCCTCTCCGAATAGACGGCTCCACCAGTAACAACACAACAAGGTAGTTTTGCTCGCTCTTAGGATAGTTTGCTATAAATGCAAACTTGGGTATTTATAGACCAAGGAAGTTTGGACACCAAGGATTTCCAAAACCAAAAATATTCTCAAGATATGCAATATATTTCCAAATTCTGTTTTCATAATTCCTAGAAATGCTCTGTCAAATATTAACCAAAATCCTACTAGAAAATCTCCAATTAGTAAATGCACATTACCAATTTTTATTTTCCAGAGATATGCGTTTTAATTGCTGGTAATTAAAAGCATATAAAATTAACAACCTTAATTAAAAGATTCTCAACTTATTTCGGTCCGGGATCTCCTTTAGTTATTAAGGAATATCTTTGAACAATAAAAGATATGAGTTACTGAACATGTTCAAAGTATGTCGACATCTTATTTTCTTTGTAAATCCTCTTTCATATTTACAATCTTGGAACCGATTATACCACTCTTCCAAACAAGTTTAGAACTGGTTCATATGATTTCCAAGAACTATGTGCTTGATTAAATCAACACATTAATCATGGGTTTACGGTTATACCAAACACAAGGATCGGTTTTACCTTAATATGTTTACTGGGACCGGTTACATTAGTTACAAAATTGGTCATATCAATTACCAGGACCGGTTACCATATTCTCATGGTATTACTTGTGATCGGTCACACCAGTTACCAGGATTGGTTACGCCAATTACCTGGACTGGTTACACCAATTACAAAGATCAGTTACACACCAATTACTAGGATTGGTCACACCAATTACTAGGATCGGTTACACCAATTACTAGGATCGGTCACACCAATTACAAATATCGATCATACCATCTTAGGTGATTACTTAGGATCGGTTACACTAATAAAAGTCATACCAATACATAAGTCAGGCATTGTGACTAGTTTTACCAAGATACATAACAAGTTATGATCGGTTCTACTAACTCACACATATTATAAATCCAAAGATATGCAATGAATAACAATACCGATAAGCCTAGTGATTTCCCTTTCGATTAATAAAACAAGTTCATGAATGTACTTCCTTTAAAGGAATGTAAACATTGTTTCCTAGGACGAAATCTTCACCCATACTGTTAGAGCACTGCTCGGTCAAACTCGTAAGTGTAGCTATCTCAAGCTTGTTTGTCAAGTTTAGTTGCCAAAACAATAAGTCTTTATTTAAAGTCTACTTATAGCTAAGTCTCAGACTAGGATAGAAAGTGTAGTTGATCTCTAGACTCCACAGAGTTCATCATACAAAAACGAAGAACTACTCAAGGAACTGGTGGAACTTCATCGACTAAAAGGTATGTGGAGACTTGAACTTGTCTATCACTCAAAAGTCTATCTACTCTATCTCCTATCTTGAGACAAAAGTCATAGTGCTATATAGACTTCGATTATACACATTTGCTATTTCGAGCCGAGTTTATCTCGCTTATCTATTTCTCGAAATATGTGTTTGTAAGCTTTCGCTTTGGCCAAGTTCATCTTTGCAAGTGACGAAAGTCATGTTAGTTATTTCAATATCTTGAAAATTGCTTTGATGAAAAATTGTATGTGAATAACCTCTATTTAACATCCTCTAAGAATGTTTTAATGATTGAAATGAGAGTTTAGAATATATAACCTTGAATGGATATAAACATTGTATGTGAATTCATACTTGTGTAAGTCCAAAATCCTTGAACTACAGTATGCGTACTTTACTGGTTCAGGATGTCCGGAAGCTAAGTCCGCGTACCCGTACGCGTATTGCCGGAAGTTCATATCCCGTGAATTTCTGTTGGAGTTTGTTAACTGAAAACAAACTCAAACTGGATACTTAAGTATGCGTACCGGTATGCGTACTTCAGTGGGTTATTTTCTAAAAACGGTTTATTCGTGAACTTAAACATATATATAAACTAAGGAATGCATATTTGCAAACCGTGGCTATAAAGTCCATGAATCGATTCAAGTGAATCAAAATCGTTTTTGCTTCGATTGTGTCTTGTATACTTCTATGAGATCTAAGAAATTGAACAACTCTTTAACTAGTTCTTTTGAGTCATTTGAACTAGTTAAGGTGAAGATGAATATGGTTGATATGGAAGTGCTCATATGGCTAACCATTGGTTAACTACTGTTAAACCAACTAGGTGTACACGTTTAGGTACGGTTACACAAACCTAAATGAACGTGCATTTCATTTGTGTATAACAAGCTAAGTTCGATCTAACGGTTGAAAGATATTAGCTTGAATATAATCATGTTTTCATCTAACGGTGAATATTGAATGCTTTGTTACCAAGGTAACTTAGATTGCAAACCCTGATTTGAAGACTATATAAAAGAGAACTCTAGCAACTGCGAAACCTAATCCCCACTCCTCCTGTGTGATACTAGTTGTATAAGCTAGAGTCGATTCTCCTTTAACCTTAGATTTCTACAGAGACCCTGTAGGTTAACGACTTGAAGAGTTCATTGGGATTGTGAAGCTAGACCCAACTATTTTCTCCGTAGTTGCGTGATCTGATCTTGCTATTTCTATCGGGATTGAGTGCAATCATAAGATTGGCTTGAGATTAATTTCTCCAATAGGCAAGATAGAAAAGAAGTCACAAACATCTTCGTCTCATCGTTTTTGATTCCGCAATATCTTGTTTCGCTAGTCGATTAAGATTATTGTGAGGTGATTAATAATTCTAGGATGTTCTTCGGGAATATAAGTCCGGGTTATCGATTGGTTCCTGTTCACCTTGATTTATCAAAAGACGGAACAAAACTCGTAGGTACTTCTGATGGAGAAAGATTTATCTATTCCTGTAGACTTTTCTGTGTGATACAGATTTGTTTATTAAAGTCTTCGACTTTGGGTCGTAGCAACTCTTAGTTGTTGGTTAGATCAGCTAAGGGAATCAAGTGCGTAGTATCCTGCTGGGATCAGAGACGTAAGGAGCGCAACTGTACCTTGGATCAGTGTGAGATTGATTGGGGTTCAACTACAGTCCAGACCGAAGTTAGTTTGTAGTAGGCTAGTGTCTGTAGCGGCTTAATACATTGTGTGTTCAATCTGGACTAGGTCCCGGGGTTTTTCTGCATTTGCGGTTTCCTCGTTAACAAAACTTATGGTGTATGTGTAATTTCTTTTCCGCATTATATTTTGTTATGTAATTGAAATATCACAGGTTGTGCGTTGAATCAATCAATTGGTAAATCTGACCTTTGGTTGTTGATTTAAATTGATTGATACTTGAACATTGGTATTTGGTACCGTTCAAGTTAATTTCTCTTGTATTCAATTAGACTTGCAGATTTCTATTTGCTTGAGTAAGTATTGAATCAAGAAATTGAGATATAACTCTTTGATATACTTTTTATTAAGATTGAGTCTGACTATCTAGTTGATTCTATTAAAAGTATATTGGAGTTAGTCCATACAGATTGCTAAGCGAATTATTGGGTGAGGTTGTTGTACCCCCACTTTTTCAATTGGTATCAGAGCAGGCAAACATTATAAACCTAATAAGTTTGTGTTTGACTGTTTCCTAAAGGTCTGTCTCTATGGGAAACTCCATTAGGAAACTCGCTCTTGGCATCTGTAACGCACGCCAGAATTCCGTAAATATTGTTCGTGGATTATTTATTAGACTTCTGATCTCTTGTGATAATCTCGCCTCATCTATGTCATTGGAAATCTTAGATGATGAGAAACAATCTAAAGGTAAAACTAAAAAGAAAGGAAGATTGAAAAAACGTTCTTTACGCTCAAAGATTTGGAATCTCACGAGATTAACTCTTAATCTCTTTGAGGAATACTATCGTGATGGATCAATTGACAAAGATCTATTTAGAGCATTTGAAAACGTTTTTAGATTCTTAGAAAAGCTTAACTCGGTTAAGAATAAGAATCTATCCGATAAAAGTTTGGTACATGTAAAATCATGCAATCATGATATATGAACTAAACACATTGTCAACACTTGTGAGTCTAATAAAACGGGTTCTCATGTTGGCACAGGTGTAAGACATCGGAAAAATCTTCTTTCTGATCATATGAAAAGTTAGCTAGGAAGCTCTGTTAACCCTGATTATCATCATTACTATGATTATATCACTGGTACTGCTCACAAATATCAACTGGAAGTAGTGCATAAGGATTTCTCTGCACATCTCGCCACTTGGTAACTTGTTGGGGTTACCCCATTTGTATATATCTTGAGATGGGGCAAGAAAAGGTTTGATTTGTTTGTACCTGGGTTAATTTTTCTTTTTTTCTACTGCACTGTCGGTTTGCACGTTTGTGTGTCTTCGCAAGTTGCATATCCTTGGTGTTTGAAACACCCAAGAAACCTACATTCCTCTTGTAGGTCGCGGTTCAGAAACGGGTCCAAGCCCAAGTGTGGGTTTATAAGAAGCTTGGTACGCGTACCCCTCTTCCATCCTTCTTCTCGTCCGCGTAAGTGAGCTTTTCTAGGGTTCATGTTTTTGCTCCATTAATCTTATTGAAGGTCAAAAGGAGTAAAAGGGTTTTTAAGAAGCATATCAAGTAAGTCATCTCTTCCACTTATCTCTTGATTTTTAAGATCTCATGAAGAATTTCAAGGTTTCAAAAGAAGGTTCAAAAAACTTGGGTTCTTCATCCTCTTCTAGCATGAATTTACCAATAGATCAAAATTCCATTACAATTAGATTTGTCAATGATTCCCGTGAAAAGGTTTTTGAAAAGGATTTCTTCAAATGGGTTCATTCTAGAAAATAAGTTGGATTTTACTAGTGGGCATAAAGAGGATTTGATTTGTTTTGAAAAATTCAATCTTGGTAATATCTTTGATGGCCTTGGAGAAGGTTTTGACACTCTTACAAGAATCTTCTATGCTAACATCTATGATGTTGATTGTGATAACATGGAATTCAAAACCATGATAAATAGACAAAGAATTCTTGTAAATAGAGAGTTGATTTCAAGGATTACCAAAATTCTCCTAGGGAGCTTTCTCCTACCAAGACCTAGTCATAAAAGACCTTCTTATGAAACCATTTCTATTGGTCTCTGTGGTAAGAGTGTTGATTGGAATATGGGAAAATTTCCTACCAATAATCTTAGTCTTCCTTTGATGTCCTTTGGAAAACTTGGTACAGTAAAAACTCCATATATTAATAGCCTTGGGACTTCACAAAATTATTAATATATGGAGTTTATTAATATAGGGAGGTATACCAAAAAAATGGTTTTTTTTGCTAATTCAAAGTATGTAAATGATAATGGATATGGATGTCTTCATTAATCATGCAAATAAGCAACAAGTCGTATATGCTTTAACTGAAGAAGAAATCATCGATGGAATAATTAGACAAGAAGCGGAGGGAGATAGTTCTGATGATGATAGTATGAAGATACCAAAAGTTTCATGCCAAGAAGCTTTAACTATGCTCGACAAGTTGGAAATGTTTTGGTTTCAACAAAAATATTCCCATGGTAATGAGGTTTTACACATCCACAAATCAAAAGATGCGATAACAATCCAAAGAGTTACATCCTTTCCTCAAACAACTATAAATGAGTATTTCATTTCATCTTAAATTTCAATGTAATAAGATCTGTGAGTTTTCAATAATGACGATTATATTAATATATAGAGGTAAATTCCTTATGGCCGGACTGGAAAAATCTATTAATATTAAAATATGGAGGTTATTACTATTTATAACTGGCCCAAGGTGGGACTATGATTTTTTATTAATATATAGAGATTATTAATATATGGAATATCAATATATGGAGTTTTTACTGTATTTCTAACCTTTGTCCCTCCACGATTGAAAATTCTAGTTGGAGTCGTGAGTTTGCGGAGTTGGTATATTTCCTTGAGTTGGGAACTCCAAGTCTCGACATCTGTGGGTTTATTATTTACCAAATGTTGTCAATGACATCTCCCAACAATAAGTTAGGCTATCCATGCTTGATCGAGTAAATTTGTCGCACCTTCTTCATTGATCCGATTGGAAACTCCATTGGAAGTCCCAAGCTTGTTCGTCCTTGCACATTCAAGCGTATAAAGGAGAATGCTTGCAAGAGACAAAGATGTGACAACCTTGATGGCTCATGTGATACTTCCTCCATGAATCTTCTTCATCAAATTCTTAAAGGTGTTGATAAGATTAGTGCCAAGGTAAGGTGTGTCCAAGAACAATTACTTGTGATTGCTACTAAGTTTCCAGAAATTAAGGAAGACATGGATAAGATTCAAGCCACTCTTATGGTCTCCGATGATGAAGATGATGATTAGTTTCTAATATTTTATCGGTTTTATTTGGGCTTTAGATTTTGTTTTTTATTTTTCCTAGGAAAACTTCTTATGAGAATTTTATTCTTGTGTTTTTTAGAAGAATAAATAGAGTTTGGAATCGCCATTATTGTGATTACACATAGCTATGTCCAACGATTTTTGATACATATGTATCTTCCATTCTCCGGGAACTAGTGATCCTCAAGATGGATTGAGGATAAAATTGTAATTTAGGAGGGATTACTGATTTAAGGCAGTATTCCTATAAAAGGAAAATGGATTCCTAAGAGGTTTGGGAAACCAAACCAAAGTAAGGAAGTATACCTTGATAAGGAAATACTTCCTAGACAAGGTAAAATTTCTAGATAAGAAAATATACCTATAAAAGGAATTATTCCTAGATAAGGAAATAGATTCCTAGAAGGTTTTGGAAACCGTTAAAGCTATAAACAAAGATGTTTAGCTTATAGCTAAGACATCTAGAGTGTGGTTTGTGATACAGACTCACCTGGATCAAAGAAATGAGGTTTGTGAGACAAATCACCTTGAGAAAAGTTTGTGAGGCAATTAATTATTGTAAAAGCAAACTTAGCAAATAATTTAAGGTTATTTACCTAGAGAGATTGTGAGCGTAACAAAGAGAGAATTGTAATAGTTTTCTTGTTCATAATCTAGAGAAGATATATTTCTTCGAATTACTACTTTGTGTTCTGTTTTCTAGTTTTCGTCTATTATTATTCTGAATTCCGCCTCTATAATAATAGTCACCAAGGTACAGAGATTAAAACATATCAAGTTGGTATCAGAGAAAGGTTTGTTTCTTTAGGGAAGATTCTTGTGTTACTCGAATATTGGAATACGTTAGAAGAACAAGATGGCCATGGTATGGTTGAAGTTAAATAAGGAAAGATCAGATGGGAAAGGTAAGAAGTTGAAGCTGTTGAGATGTAGATTGCTTTGTACTTTCGATCTGATTGGTAACAAAGCCTTTCGTCTCGATTTAACACCTTAGCTAGGAATGTGCTCGATTACTAATGTCGAACACTTCAAGTTATTTGATCCACTGCGACAAGATGATGGTGAGGATGACAAGATAATCTTGCCACGTATAGAATACTTGTGGTTTGATCGAGAAGAACCAACAAAAGATAATTACATTATAGAGCGAAGAACGACTAAGACAAGAATATGAGATATGGATGCTTTTCAAATTAGACGTCAAGGTCAAGTTTCCAGCAAAGATAGATGGTTCAGCAGGGTAAAAGGAACTCTCGAGTTCCCTAACCTCCAAATCTAACTTTCACAGGAGTTCAAGTTCTTGAGGGGGGGCGCATGATACATATGTATCTTCCTCTCTCCGAGAACTAGTGATCCTCAAGATGGATTGAGGATAGAGTTGTAATTTAGGAGGGATTACTGATTTATTGAAGTATTCCTATAGAAGGAAAATGGATTCCTAAGAGGTTTGGGAAACCAAACCAAAGTATGGAAGTATACCTTGATAAGGAAATACTTCCTAAACAAGGTAATATTTCTAAATAAGAAAATATACCTAGAAAAGGAATTATTCCTAGATAAGGAAATAGATTCCTAGAAGGTTTTGGAAACCGTTAAAGCTATAAACAAAGATGTTTAGCTCATAGCTAAGACATCTAGAGTGTGGTTTGTAATACAGACTCACCTGGATCAAAGAAAGGAAGTTTGTGAGACAAATCACCTTGAGAAAAGTTTGTGAGGCAATTAATTGTTGTAAAAGCAAACTTAGCAAATAATTTAAGGTTATTTACCTAGAGAGATTGTGAGCGTAACAAAGAGAGAATTGTAATAGTTTTCTTGTTCATAATCTAGAGAAGATATATTTCTTCGAATTACTACTTTATGTTCTGTTTTCTAGTTTTCGTCTATTATTATTCTGAATTCCGCCTCTATAATAATAGTCACCAAGGTACAGAGATCAATACGTATTAATTTTCATCTTCAATGTTTTTAGATTTATTTATTTAAATTCTAAAGTTTGTTTGGAAGATGATGTTGCAGTATTAATCTTTATGGTTTTATATATTGCAACTTGTTATAGGATATGTGTGTTTGGGTCCGTGAATTATGATTGTCCCATACATGGTCAAAAGTTAAGTCCTTCGTATGTCGATATGCAAGTATTGATAAAAGATTGAATGAACTTTTGACAAACAAAAGTTAAGCCTTTTATGTCATTATTTTGATGGAAGAAAGGATAAACTTTTGTTTACAAAGATTAAGTCTATTGTATGTCATTATGAAAATAGTGATGAAAGATAGAATGAATCTTTGTTTATTCTGCAGTATTGATCTTCCCTGATCCATATTTTTTATGTATACTGTGCGGCTCCGTAAGTTTTCTTATGTTGAGCATTTCCGATTAAATTAATCATAGGTTCTCTTGTGGTTAATTTAATTGAGTATTTTGGATACAAATTCATATTCTTATGTGATTTGTTGTTGTCCAAAGAAATCCTTCTTTTCTTGTGAAAGTAAGGTCGCTCTTGTTGTTCTTTCGGGAATGACATTTTATGGGGGAGAGTTCTTAATTGAACTTGTGCTTTATTGCCAAATATTTGTGGGGAGTGCGGCTGTGGAATATTATAGGGGTTATCTTGTATCTTTATAAACTCATTGATGAATGCATTTAGTTTCGGCTATATGATTGCATCTAAAAAGTTGATATGTGCTTTCTTTTGGCCATGAAATGTCTCTATGGAAATTTCATTAGGATCCCACTAGTTTTCATACCTTTGCAAATTTTATTGACAAAAAGGGGGAGAATTAATGTGTAGTTCACACTACAAATACATATGGCTTTCGGATCATTATGTAAGGGGGAGTGGTTTCATGGTGAGATGGAGTATTGACTAAGGGGGAGTGATACATATCACCATAGTATTGTTTTCAAAGTTGTGATACAATTGAACTTTGATGTTGTGTAATAATACTATGACACTGTATAACAATGATTGAGAGCAACTGTTTTCTCATTGTTATAGCTACGGATCTTCAACAATGATGATGCTGAGTTGAACACATTTATAATCATTGGAGTACTTGGAAGTGATGAAGATTTCGAGTAATGTTGAAGAACCAATGATATCATGCATGTGGAAGAGAAGCTGCAAAGTTTATTTATTTTGTATTCCATATGTATTGATAGTTTTGTCATTAAAATTGACAAAGGGGGAGATTGTTAGAGCACTGCTCGGTCGAACTCGCAAGCGTTGCTATCTCAAGCTTGTTTGTCAAGTTTATTAGTTGCCAAAACTATAAGTCTTGATTTCTAGTCTACTTATAGCTAAGTATCGGACTAGGATAGAAAGTGTAGTTGAGCTCTAGACTCCACGGCGTTCATCATACAAAGACGAAGAACTACTCAAGGAACTGGTGGAACTTCATCGACTAAAATGTATGTGGAGACTTGAACTTATCTATCACTCAAAAGTCTATCTACTCTATCTCCTATCTTGAGACAAAAGTCGTAGTGCTATATAGACTTCGATTATACACATTTGCTATTTCGAGATGAGTTTATCTCGCTTATCTATTTCTCGAAATATGTGTTGGTAAGCTTTCGCTTTGGCCAAGTTCATCTTTACAAGTGACGAAAGTCATGTTGATAATTTCAATATCTTGAAAATGACTTTGATGAAAAATAGTTTGTGAATAACCTCAATTTAACATCCTCTAAGAATGTTTCAATGATTGAAATGAGAGTTTAGAATATATAACCTTGAATGGATATAAACATTGTATGTGAATTCATACTTGTGTAAGTCCAAAATCCTTGAACTAAAGTATGCGTTCTTTACTGGTTCAGGATGTCCGGAAGCTAAGTCCGCGTACCCGTACGCGTACTGCCGGAAGTTCACATCCCGTGAATTTCTGCTGGAGTTTGGTAACTGAAAACAAACTCAAACCGGATACTTAAGTATGTGTACCGGTATGCGTACTTGAGTGGGTCATTTTCTAAAAACAGTTTATTCGTGAACTTAAACATATATATAAACTAAGGAATGTATATTTGCAAACCGTGGCTATAAAGTTCATGAACAGATTCGAGTGAATCAAAATCGTTTTTGCTTCGATTGTGTCTTGTATACTTCTATGAGATCTAAGCAATTGAACAACTCTCTAACTAGTTCTTTTGAGTCATTTGAACTAGTTAAGGTGAAGATGAATATGGTTGATATGGAAGTGCTCATATGGCTAACCATTGGTTAACTACTATTTAACCAACTAGGTGTTCACGTTAAGGTACGGTTATACAAACCTAAATGAACGTGCATTTCATTTGTGTATAACAAGCTAAGTTCGATCTAACGGTTGAAAGATATTATCTTGAATATAATCAGGTTTTCATCTAACGGTGAATATTAAATGCTTTGTTACTAAGGTAACTTAGATTGCAAATCCTGATTTGAAGACTATATGAAGGAGAACTCTAGCAACTGGGAAACCTAATCCCCACACCTCCTGTGTGATACTAGTTGTATAAGCTAGAGTCGATTCTCCTTTAACCTTAGGCTTCCACCGAAACCCTGTAGGTTAACGACTTGAAGACTTCATTGGGATTATGAAGCCAGACCAACTATTTTCTCTGTAGTTGCGTGATCTGATCTTGATGTTTCTATCGTGATTGAGTGCAATCGTAAGATTAGCTTGAGATTAATTTTTCCGATAGGCAAGATACAAAAGAAGTCACAAACATCTTCATCTCATCGTTTGTGATTCCATAATATCTTGTTTCGCTAGTCGATTAAGATTATTGTGAGGTGATTGATAATTCTAGGTTGTTCTTCGGGAATATAAGTCCGAGTTATCGATTGGTTCCTATTCACCTTGATTTATCAAAAGACGGAACAAAACTCGTAGGTATTTCCATGGGAGACAGATTTATCTATTCCTGTAGACTTTTATGTGTGATACAAATTTGTTTATTAAAGTCTTCGACTTTGGGTCATAGCAACTCTTAGTTGTGGGTGAGATCAGCTAAGGGAATCAAATACGTAGTAATCTGATGGGATCAGAGACGTAAGGAGCGCAACTGTACCTTGGATCAGTGTGAGATTGATTGGGGTTCAACTACAGTCCATACCGAAGTTAGTTTGTATTAGGCTAGTGTCTGTAGCGACTTAATACAGTGTGTGTGTTCAATCTGGACTAGGTCCCGGGGTTTTTATGCATTTGCGGTTTCCTCGTTAACAAAACTTATGGTATCCGTGTTATTTCTTTTCCGCATTATATTTTGTTATATAATTGAAATATCACAGGTTATGCGTTGAATCAATCAATTGAAAATCCGACCTTTGGTTGTTGATTGAAATTGATTGATACTTGAACATTGGTCTTTGGTACCATTCAAGTTAATTTCTCTTGTATTCAATTAGACTTTATGATTTCTATTTGCTTGAGTAATTATTGAATCGAGAAATTGAGATATAACTCTTTGATATACTTTTTATTAAGATTGAGTATGGCTGTCTAGTTGATTCTCTTAAAAGTATATTGGAGTTAGTCCATACAGATTGCTAAGCGAATTATTGGGTGAGGTTGTTGTACCCCCACTTTTTCACATACCCATACACATAATCACAATAGCATTCATACGATTATGTCGATGTCTTATATACGAAGTTCAAAAGATAAGCATTATACTTCGTATTGTAATTCCTTAACACTATGTATACTAGAGTATAATCATTCACAGCTTCGCAGTTATGATTTCAGTATAGCACGACTTGAAAGATACGTTGGGAATGAAACAGTTCAAGTCAAAATATTACTAACCTCAAGAGGAAGGATGATGTCGTCGATGTAGCTTGTTATTTCTTCACATTCTTCAAGTCTTCGAGTAATACTTGTATGTCTCATTATCCTAATCTTTCTAGCCTAACCATACGAAGTTGTCTCTAGTACATAATCAAGCGACTCTTTAATTGAGTTTTGATTCACTAAAATATGACAACCAAACTTGACATACCAACACTTGGTGGGTTCAACCGAGCTATGCTCTAACAAAATGTTCGATAACTTGATACATAAAACCCTTGAGGTATATGTAGATGAGATGCTTGTCAAGAGCAAGATACCGTAGGATCATGCGAAGGACCTAAAAGAAATCTTTGAACAGATGAGAAAGTATAACATGAAAATCACTTCGGCCAAATGTGCCTTCGGGGTCACATCTGGAAAGTTCTTGGGATACCTAGTTATGAAGAGGGGCATCGAGGTAGATCCCTCCAAGGTACAAGCCATTCTTGACATGCCGTCACCATCCATGGTAAAAGATGTACCGACATTGAATGGGAGATTGGCAGCCTTAAGCAGATTTATTGCTAGATCATCTGACAAATGTGGAGATTTCTTCAACACACTGAAGAAGGGCGAGAATTTTTCATGGATCCCCGAATGTGAAGAGGCTTTCCAAAAAATCAAGGAGCATCGAGTTACCTTACACATCTTACAAAAATCCAATCCAGGTTAAGATCTTTATATATATTTGTCAGCCATGAATGCATCAATAAGCGCTGTGTTGACCATAAATGATGAGGGGAAAGAACAACCCATCTATTTCATCAGTAAAACTCTAACACCGACAAAGAAGAATTATACGAAGATTGAGAAACTCGTATTGTTCTTGGTATACGCAACACAAAAGTTACTAACCTATTTCTATACACATACCATCACGGTCATTACCAAGGCTCCCATAGAGTTTGTGCTTGATAACGTCGAAAGAGCATGACAAATATCTAAGTGGGGAGAAAAAATCAAACTCTTTGGGGTCAAGTATCAGCCTCAAACGGAGGTAAAGTCCCAAGTTATGGAAGATTTCTAGGTCGACTTCCCTCTCGACGAGAGCGATGAAATCGAGGATATCCCCATAATGGAGGATGAGATGGATGACCCACCTGAGCTGCTTCGCTATGAAAATCCGAGACGCTGGGAAGTATTTGTTGAAGGATCTTGTAACTTCGAAGGATCAGGCGTCGGAATGGTCTTTACGACACCGACAAGTCGCAGAATCGTGTATAACTTGAGGCTAGAATTTCCGCAAATGAATAATATCACTGAATACGAGGCAGTCATACATGATCTACGGTTGATTATTAAATTAGGACCCGACAAAGTCTGACTCACTAGCGACTTGCAACTTGTCATGCGACAAATTAATAGAAGGTACCAGCCCTCATACGCATGTTTACAGCAATACCTGCAATTAGCTAAGCATTACATCCGACAGATACCAAACATCACTTTTCGGCACCTATGCAGAAGCAATAATAGGCATGCAGACGCCTTATCCTTTATCGCTTCAATGATGGCAGACCCTAACGCAGCAGCTCTGAAGGTCGATAGAGTACTACTCCTTTCGATCCCACTCAATGGAGATCTGACGATCCTAACCACGAGCACGAGCCAAGAAGCTCCACCCGAAGATGACTGGAGAACTCCCATCGTCTGATATCTAGAAAATGGTGACTTGCCAAACGACCATAAATACGTGCACAAGATAATATCTCATTCAAGGAATTATTAGCTAAGAGAGGTGATAGACGCATTTATGTGTCTATTTTCATCTCTATTGTGTATATTGCTAGTACCCATTTTTGTACTTATTTTGGTATTTTATCCCTTTGTAGGTGTTTTTGGAAAGATAAGCTTTTGCGGCGAAATTGGCTCGAAAAGTTGTTAAAGACACCTGGAAGGACATTTGCTATTCAGACTCTCACTTTGGATAAGGGGTAACCCATTTCCAAGCAGCTACTAA